>ML797392.1:78222-89838 GCA_009831015.1 Picea engelmannii
GATTACAGATATATATACACAAAATATGACTACAATATTTACAGCGTCATCTTTCAAATCTTTTCTTCTTTTAGCCTTTGGATTTCAAGAAGAGCACTGCAATATTTACAGCGTCGGCCTTCAATTCCTTTTCTTCTTTCAGCCAAAGGTTTTCAATTCACGGCAAACGAAGAACACTGAAATAGTTTAGATACGAGAACTCAAACATTGGACTTTTCTGATTAATCTTTTGTCCAAAATCTCTCAACAAACCAAAACGAAAAACCGCAGAAGAGATATTTACCGTGCAAAATCCATGGAACTAGACAAGAAAGCATCCTGGATCGATCGAATTGGTTTTTCGTTTAAATGATCGCTTTGAAGCTCCGTAGAAAATTCCGTATCCTTGAAGCATACCTATGTCCAATCAATGTACAGGATTAGTTCACACATTTACCTCATTCTAAGTAACCTCTCCACCATGATATGATCAAGCGTTCGGTTCCGTTATCCCTTTCAAGCTTAAATTATATTTCGATTTTGCATTTTATAAGCATTTTGTCCCATGCTTCGCTACTCTCCTGTCAGTTCCGAAGTAGCAGTGCTCCTTGATAGCCTGCGTTTGTGGATCCCATAATTGACCCGAGCTTCCCGCATCCTTCCTGTCCATGTCTTCCGCCAGTGTAGTGGTGACTGGCAGGTGCCCGTGCCTCCGGCAAAGTTGAGTCCCTGGCGTCTTGTATACGCTACCGACGAGGATCAATTTTGATCGCATTGGACACATCTAGAGGTCGACGTTTGTCCAGGTCACCACTGCCGTTATGTGAATCACGGCGGCAGTCATATGGACATTGTCTCTCAATCAGATTTGATGACGTGGCCAATTTATTTTACAACACATGGAAGGTAACATTTTGAAGTTAGATAGATTTGATGACGTGGCTAATTTTCCTTTCAAATCATAAAACGTGTGTTCACACCATGGCAAGGTATCCTCTCATATAGACTCGGCCAAAGAAGAGAGACAGTTTTGGTAAAACAGAATGTCTCAGTGTAAATGTTATATTTTTATTTTTATTTTTTTTTGCTTAATTCATTTCTGTATTTATAAATGTAATTTAGATAACAAAAAATTGTGAGAAAGTTATTATTCCTCTTCAGGAGGATTAGTTCCCGATGACAAAAGAGGAGGGATGAATCCCCATCAGGAGGATTAGTTCAGGAGGATTAGTTCCCGATGACAAAAGAGGAGGGATGAATCCCCATCAGAAGGATTAGTTCCTGATGACAAAAAGAGGAGGGATGAATCCAAATTTCATCCATCAAGTTTACATAATGGATGGATATTGATTCTATTCTAATCTTTCAAGTTATGTCTTATGTTGGGTAATGATTTCCAACAATAAGTTGGTCAGTTCTTCCACAATTCCCCATTAAGTGAGTGAAGAGTGTATAGACAACACTCATCCTTGGGGCTTTTTGATGGTGCAATGCAAGGGGAACCTAGTTTTTGTAGTGTTGTGGGGGTGTTTCTTATTTCATAATCCCACTACATTAAATTTAAATTTGGCTTGGATTGAGGCTCAAACAATCTTGTTGAGTTTCTTGCTTTCAAGTTCCTTCTAAAGTATGCTTTGGATAGAAATGTTCAATATTTACAAGTTTTTTGCAATTCTTCTTGAGTCATCAATTCGATTAATGGTGTCTCTAGTCTTCATAATATACAGCTCAAACCTATGGAGGATTTACTAAAGGATGTTGGTGCCTCTTTTGACTATATTGCATAGTCTCATGTTTTTAGGGAGTTGAATCTAGAAGTGGATAAACTATCTAAAGAGGGTCAGCATCTTGTTGAAGGTGTGCTCGAGATGGATGAAGCCCTTATGGATTTGTGATCCATCTATCGCTTTATGATGGTATTCAAATTATGTTTTTTCTGTAGTTTATCTTTAGATAATTTATTCATACTTTGTTGTAATATGTATTTGTGCTTTAAAGTGTCTATATGGTGCAAACTCTATTTGATGACCTAATACTAATGTTTACATTTTTAGGGAGGGTTTTAGATTTAAATGATGTGATCATGTTCTTGGAAGGATAATTAAGGAGTATAAGTAGACAATTGTTGGAAATGTTAAGATGACTTTTTCCCATTTTTTTCTGAAATAAAAATTACAATCTCTCTATATATATGGAATTTTATTTTTTTAACATTTTGATTATTTATAGTGTAAAAAGTAGTTCAATAATATATCAATTTGGTAGCTTACAAGGACTTGAAGAGAAGATACTTGCTTTAAAATATAAAAGAAAAATTCATGGTGGTGATGGGCCTTAGATTATCAATTTATTGTTCATCCTCTTGTAATAACTTTAATACATTTGCCTCATGAGCCTAAGCTCTTTCTAGACATTCTTATTTTTTAATTAATTGACCAAACTAGATGGTTTTGACTTATGCTTATTTAAATGAGTATAATTTGCTTAATTTCAAATAAATGTAATGTATGTTTAGTATCTTAAGTGTTTTTTAGATTGATTTTGTGGTTTGCATTATATGGACTATTGTGATTTGATTAGCATAAGGACCAATGCAGCAAAAATTAACAACTTTTGAAGTAATCTCATGGCAATCCATCGAAAAGGTGGATTCAACCCTTACAGTATTGACCCTCTTATCCATCACATCTCAATCAATTGAGGGGGTGAGAAATTCAATTGATTTTGTCCCCCTCATAAGTGAAGAATAACCATCAAGTTTCCAACACTAGGAGACAACAATAAACTCCTCAAGTAGTTTGACCTCCACCAAATCTCAGGTGTATCTTGGAATTTGAATTAGTAGGGAGGGAGAATAACCATGTCAACTCAATTATTCTTGAAAGAGGAAATAAAGTAGACAACATCCATTAATTAAGGAATTGATTGATTGGATTAGTTAGAGTATTTTGTATCGTTTCAATATATATAGAGAGAGAGACTTAAATGAAGAGTTAAAAGAAAAAGGCAAGTTATTATTCCATTTTCCATTTCATGTTGTTAGAGATTGGTTCAAATTGTGTTGAAGAGGTATACTTGTGCCTTCTTTTGTTATATGACATTTTTTAATAAAAAGAAGAAAGTTGAATAAAGTTGTATTTCTCTAAGAGATATCCAAGGTTCCAAGAGATTCCTTGGGTGGGGCCTAATCAAGGGGAGGTCAAAGGAGCCCTCTTTTCATTTCATTTTTGTCGTTATAATTTTTGTTATGAATTTATTTAGCCTTTTATAGAATTAGATCAATTTCTTTCTATCAATTATGTACTCTCATTGATAACAACACTCTTATTTTCATGCATTTCTATGATTGTTTTTATTCCTTTACATTATAATGATCAATGCTTTCAAATGGTCTTATGAATCTAGAAACATGATAGTGGATGATGTGATTATTTCCTTATTCTAGTATCTGCATAGTGGCTATTTGATTCTAGGGAGCCTCCTCACTCTATTAACCCCCACATTTACTAGGAAGTGGCCTTACCTCTATTCAATTTCTAGCATATTGTGGGAAGATATGGAAGCTAAATTCATTCCCTCAGTCTATAGGAGGTGAAATGGGATGAGCCTCCATACTTGTTCATTTATTTTCCTACAATATCATTAAATTTTTAAATCATATTAGAATTATGCATACACATTGTGCAACACCTTATAAGTTTGCACACTCCCTGGGTTAACAAAAGGTGAAGTTATGGAGTTTAGTACATATATTGTTGTAACTCTGTGGTGCAACATTTTTTGGCACCATTTCTAGGGAGGTTGCTAAAAGTTGCATTAGGATAATTTGAAAATTCTTGAAAAAAACCAACATACATATTAAACTCATAAGTAGGTTGCATGTGTTGACCGAGGGATAAGTTTTGACACTTTCTATCAAAAACTCATATTTTTGGTGCAGATGAAGTAGGAAATAGTGACCAAATACAACAAAAAGAAGTTTTTTTAAAGATTTCTTTAGACAACCTCCTAAAGAAAATCCAACATACACCAAACCTATTATTGAAGAGTTTGTTGAAAATAGTAAATAAGGAGAGAAATTTTGTGCAAGGGTTTTTCTAAATCCTTTTCACTTTGAGATAAGAGCTAAAGTTAGATCACCATCCTTGAAAATCATGGTAGAAGAGAGGGAAGATTAGCCTAATGTTTTTCAATTTCCAATCCAAGAAACTAAAAAGGAAACAAAACTAAAGAACATAAATCCTTTCGTTCTTCCTTATTTCCATCTGTTGACTACTAAAAACCTAAATAATTTTCTCGTTGAGTTTGAATTTCCCTATCAAACTTATGATTACACAATATATGACCAAAGGTAAAATATTAGACTCTTCTTTCCCACACTAAAGGAAGTAGATTTAAGGTGGTTCATGAGCTTGGAAAAAAATAGTATCATCAAATGGGATCAAATGAAGCAGACCTTCATTAATAAATACAGAGATTATTCAAGGCCCAAGACACCAATTGTTAGCGTTAGAAGTCACTCTTGGATTGCTTGCAGGAGCAGAGCCCAACGCCCATCAGTTTTATGTCACGATTTGTTTAATGGGGTGATCAAACGGGTGAAGACTCAAGAAAATATAGCTTTAACTCAGGAAACTGGACCTAGTATGTAGAAAGCAAGGGAGGTCTTGATCCAACTTCTGTTAGTAAATGATTAAAGGGTGGTAGAAGGAAGACTTGTGAGAAGGGCAAGCAATACTGCCTCGGGCAACAGGCCTTCAGAAGCTTGAGGACGAAAAACTCGGAAGCCAAGATCCTCTTGGTCCAGAGATTCAAGGAGCTGAGGGGTGACTCGACTGAATCCTTCAATTCCAAGTCATTTCAGCGCTGAGAACATCACAAGAACCGATTAGAAACAATGTAACTGTTACAGTGATCCAACCTACATCATCCTATAACAACCACAACTCGACTGGATCCTCCAATTCCGAGTTGTTCTAACACAGTAAACAAAGAGATGGAAGGGAAGCTGACATCCATAAAGTAAGAAATCTCGAATGCCTTATACATTAACCAGAGCGACCAACGCTTCATCAAAACTTTACAATCGGGAGCCTTGCTCAACCATCGATGCTACAAAAATGGCAAAAATGCCTACGTATACTTTTCCCCCATTCCGCCCAGCAGAGGCATACCAGGACCTTCAATGTATGGCATCTCCTCAATCAAATCTGGCCTGCATTCTCTTGTCACATGCCACCTTAATTCTGCATGGCTCATGCTAGGGGGTAGTTGAGACCTTAAATATTGAATTAGCGTGTGCAGGCTCCCCTGGCAAGTAGAAGACTCGGCGTGGATTTCATGAAAAGAACCAGTACAGAGGACCATCTTGGGTAGACTTTTAGCTGGGACATCCATACTCTGCAATAAATGAGTGAGGTGAGGCTTCACCCACCCTCTCTCCTCTTCATTCAATTCTAGCAGGTACCGGGCTTTCGATTACGTCGAACCAGCCTCTGAAAAACACAGCATCCACCTTCTAAGACTCGACTCGGCACTTTTGGCCCCCCTTTTGTACAACCCTTTCTACTTTCTCGAATGACCATGGGCCGCGACCCTACGCCTATTTTCCAGAGTGCTGTCGGCGCTTCAGGGTTCGCGGATGTGAAAGGAACATGACTTTTCTCTTTCAAAGTCGCGATGGGTGAAATGTCGGGAGGGCCTAACGATGGCCACGCATTCCCCACAAAAATGAATGGCTGAGACTGCTTACGGCGCTTTGGAACTTGAGTGGCAAAATAATTAACATTAGCACCCCTCCTCCAGGCTTGTTCCTTTATTACCAGGCGCCAAAACCACGGGCTCGATTCTGGGCGTTATCGACATTTCGGGGTTCGGGGTTTCGAAATACGAAAAGGCAAGGAGCGCTTACCGCTCAAACTCCCGAATGTCGACACGGCACGGATGCGTGTCGCGCGTCCTTGAGATGAACGGCCTGGGTAGCTTCGCTATTACAAAAGGGGTTGTCCCCCCTTCACAGGCTCACTTGATAAGACCTGGGGCTAAGACCGTAGGCTCGGCGCCAAAGGTGCTTTCAGTGTTTCTCTGATCGGCAATTTCAACTGCAATGAACGAACGACTCCTCGACTTCCGAAACGTCGATCCCCGATACTCCGACTAGCTGCCACCTATCCCAATTTGATCGGATGACCCAAGTCTGATTTGAACTATTGGTGCTCCCTCTAGCGCTAAACCTTGGGTAACTCGGTAGCTCTGAAAACCCAATGACCATCGATCTGTTTTGTAAATAGATCTTGGATGCTACCAACGATATTTTGCCTGCTCGCTTGACTTGCTACCGGAAAAAAGGGTTTCTCCCGCGTTGCGCTTGGGCGCTTCCTTTGCAACCTGCAGACCTAGGTACTTTTGTGCCTAAGACAAAAATAATCGCTAACACCAATGATGAGATTTTTGAATGGTACAATGAGAAATTGAATCCATAGAGGATTATGAAGAAAGAGTCTAGCTCAACTACAAGAGAGCTCATAGTTTCACATTAGATGAAGAATCTCTTAATTTATTAGTACTCCTTAGAGGCATGAAAGAGGATTTGATTGTAACCTTGAACCTCTTTGCAAATTATGATATTTTTCAACTATCATATGCCAACATAAACAAGTCTTAAACAATTACTAGATAGGGATACAAGAAAAAAGAATAGAGGTTGTAGAATGTTGTTTCACAGTCATCAAGGGAAGCAACAACAAGACTCACAAAGTTTAAAATTAAGACTTTATTGAAGGACAATAAAATTGATAGAATGCATTCATCGGCTATGCAATTGGAAATAGAGGTTGAAAGGGGTATAAGTATTTATTTCCCTAAATGCACAAGAAATCATGCCAAGAATGATTGTCCATTAAAAACAATAGAAATTTGTGAAATCTATGAGGAGAACTATCAAACAAGCAAATTCCGATCCTTGGTTTAAAGTATATTTACCAAGGATTAGAGGAGAATATATATCAATTGTACTTCATCAATCAAAGAAAGCAAGAGTCACCAAGACAATTCTAGCCTTACTCGACAATGCCTTACTCATATCCTCAATATTTCAATTCTACATATAATAATCAGATGTATACTCCTCCAACTTGGTACCTCCCTAACTAGTCAAAATGGAAAATGTAAAATCAAATGCCACAACAATGGCAGTATCCTCCTCAAACTCAACCTTTTCCTTTTCAACCTTCACAGTGGTCTCAAGACCAATGGTCTAATCCTCCACAATCTTGTAGACCACAAGGACAATAACAACAAACTTTGTTATCCCTCCTACACCTCCTATATAAAGTATTACCTAACAAGCCCATAAGCATCCATAAATGTGTACCCAACTAGCATTGAACCTTGACAATATACATGTTCAACTAGCCTATAATAATAAGATGACAAAATATGCAACCTATGTAAGGTACTATTTGTATTATGCAAAGCAAAACATAATAACTATGAAGAACACCAACAAAAACAACGAAATATAGAGAACAATAACACCATAAATGATACCTTTATTGATATAAATCCAAGTTCACTTTTCTCTTCGAGGGGGAGACCTCCAGCAAAGAAGAGCTCAAATACAAATAATTCTCAAGAAAAAACTTTCCCATGCTTTCTACTGCTATTTATACTGATTCTATCTTCTAAGAACATTCTAGAGGAAGATCTTCTAGAAGAAAAAACTTCTAATAAGTATTTTTACATTACGCTTGTTCACATTATTATACAATCCTTATTTACTAATGTCGGCCTTGATTACATAGAAAACTTATCATTCTACCTCTATGATGGATTGGGGAGGTTAGGTCCCTAACATGCCCCCCTCCTTGAAAAACAACCTTGTCCTTAAGGCTTGATCTGGGGAAATTGTTGCAGAATGGTAGTTGACTACTAGGTGGCATCTTTTGGTGGTCTATCCTTCCACTGAACTAAAAATTCCTTGATGGTGCACTGACAAATACGATGCTCGCATTGGTCCAAGACCACTTGTGGACTCAACCAAATGGACACTTCTTCATCCAACTTGGGGATACTAGTTTGAGTCTGGCATTTAGTCCCAATCACTTTCTTTAAACAAGAGACATAAACAACAGGATGGAGTTTAGAGTGAATAGGAAGAGCTAATTGGTAGGCCACAGGCCCCACTCGCTTAAGAATTGTATAAGGACCATAAAACTTGGGAGCAAGTTTCTGGTAGTGTTCAAATTTGAGTGGAGTTTTCTTATAAGGTTACAGATGAAGAAACACCTAGTCCCCTTCAAAAAATTTATGTTTTGAATGACCCTGATCTACTTTTTGGTTCATGTGATTCTAAGACATGACCAAATTTTCTTTAAGGGTATGGAGAATGGCAACACGAACTATAAGTGTGTTGTCAACCTATTGAACCTTGGATACACCTAGCAGGTAGGAGAGAACAAATGGTGACTTTTGATTGTAGACTGCTTCAAAGGGATTCATGTGAGTGGCAGTATGGTAAGATGTGTTGTACCACCATTCAACTAGGAGTAACTATTGATCCCACTGAGTTTAGGGGTCAGACACAAAATACCACAAATATGTTTCCAAACACTTTTTGACAACTTCATTTTGTCCATCAGTATGGGGATGATAGGTGGTGTTGAGATGCAATTGGGTACCTTGGAGCCTGAACAATTCTTGCCAAAAAATTCTGGTGAAAGTTGGATCATGGTCAGAAACAATAGAGTGAGGCATGTCATGGAGTTTGAAAATAGTATCCATAAAAAATTGAGCCACTATGGATTTGGTGAACGAGTGTTGAAGAGCACATAAATGAGCATATTTGGAAAGATAGTCTACTACAACTATGCTGGCTAAATTATTTCCCAATTTGGGTAATCCGATAATGAATTCCATATAAATATTTGTCCAAATGGCAGGTGGAATTGGGAGCGGTTGGAGTGTGCTTGGAGTTTTGACAGTTTCTCCCTTATTACGTTGACATGTATCACATTTCTGCCACAAAGGTGTGGGTGTCCTATTTCATGCATTCCAAGAAAAAAGAACTTTTGACATGTTCATAGGTTTTGTGAAAGCTTGAATGCCCAGTTGTGAGTGAAGAATGAAGTTCAAAGAGCATAGCGTATTTAAGGTTCAATTGTTTGCTTAAATATAGGCGACCTTTATAGAGAAAATATTCATTGTATCAAGAGTATCTCGGAGAGGCTTGAGGATCATGTTGCAATTATTGGATCATGCAAGAAAGTTTGGGGTCTTGCAACCATTTTTGGAAAGCGGCTTGAATCCAATATACTACAATGAAATAGAGGGAAAGGAGGGACCCTTATTCTTCATATTTCCTTGAAAGAGCATCAACAACCACATTTTATTTGTCTTTCTTGTAAATGATCTCATAATCATATCCAAACATCTTGGTCACCCATTTGTGTTGCTCCAGGGATGAAATTCCTTGTTCTAGAAAATACTTGAGACTGCGATGGTCCGTTTTATTTTGGAACCATTGCCCTAATAGATAAGGACGTCAAAGATCCATTGCATGCATAATCGCCAAAATTTGTTTTTCATAGGTTGATTTTCTCAATCGTCGCTTTCAAATTTATTTTCTAGTGAAAGAAAAAGGTCTGTCATCTTGCATGAGGACTTCCCTAATTCATTTCCCTGAAGCATCACATTCTAGGAAAAAAGTCTTGTTGAAGTCTGGTAGTGCCAGGACAAGAGTCATGCATAAAGCATCTTTCAAGGCATGGAAGTATTGATCAGTTGCAAAAGTCCAACTGAAAACATTATTTTTAAGGAGAGTAGTGAGAGGAGCTGCAATTTTACCATAATTTTGAACAAAATTGTGATAATAGATCGTTAAACCCATGAAACCACGCAATCTTTTAAGATTTTTAGGGAAAATCCTATCCTTTGTAACTTCATTTTCCTTAGGATCCACACATACACCATCCTTGTTGTAACACCCCAAGGTCGAGCCCCCCATGAATTGTAATTATGCTTATAGGCTGGTGAGCCAAGTGGTTATAAGTTGAGAGACTTATGTGTTTATTAGGATGGTGAGCCCGATGCTAAGGCCAATGAGCCTGATTTTGTATATGTAAATAGATGCATATCATTAATCAAATTACACTGATGTGTGTAGACCCTCCACGAAGAAAGAGTTATGGGGGACTAAGCTCCACTAGGTGGGGAAGGGGCTAAGTGTCTAGGAATAGGGGGGGCTAAGCTAGAGGGCTTACCTCTAAAGGAATAACCATGTTGTCCTAAGTTCATGGGGGAAAGGGGCATGAGCGTTAAGTGGAGCTCATGCAACTTCAGGGAGACATGTGTCAACCTGGGTGCATGAAGTCTTAAGTCGAAAAGTTAGCTCGTTGGGGGGGTGCTCACTCACCAGTCTCATGATTCTCACGACTGTCACGATACTTCACCATTGCATCAACACTCTCGTGAGGTTAACCACCCTGGAAGAGAGCCATACTCCCCATTGATGCGCGCGCCAGTGTAACCTGCAGACACTGGAGTTTTCCTGCGTATTTCCTGTGAAGCTCGATGAACTTGTATTTTTCCTGAGTCGTTTTGTGTCATAGCACTTGGCGGTTGCTGCCAATGCAGTTTTGGATAATCTTTGTTTGTTGTCATATTCTGTGTCCGTACCCATTTTATGTTGTTGACTTCACCTGTGTGTTACTTGAATTCTGTTGTTGACATCACCAGTGTCCGTTTGACATAAGAGATGAATTGAAGAAGCAGGTTGTCATGCCTGTGAGAAACTCTCCCAGGTGAGAGAGTTTGATGGGAAGTGAGTTCTCCTAGAGGGAGTCCCACAACAGCTACAATACCCTAAGACTTCTGGTCTAGCCTGTTGTTGAAGCCCAATGTAACGAAGGTGTAGTAGCTGTTATTGGATAAATCCGTAAGTGCGGACACAAACCGATCTCCCTAGATCCACCTAGATCTAGAACAAAACATACCAGAACATGACGCTTTCCTTAAGTTTTAGATATTGAATTTACTAGTAGGAAGGAATAAGTAACATACCTTAGTATCGCTTCCTAGGGTCTTTGTTGCTCCTGCTTCGCTCTGGTGCTCTCGTGAGGTCAAGACCAAGACAACACAAACCAACCAAAGTGATAGAAATAGCATAAACTCAATAAAAACCTATGTATGTGATCAAGGAATCATACAATAAAACACAACAAGCTTTATAGGAAAGAATCATATTATTGTATCATATTAAAAGTGGAAGAGAGATTACAACCATGGCCTTGATGTCGTAAGGTCCCTTCCAACTGTCCTTCGTTCCCCACACACTTTTTGCTCCAAGGATTCTGATACCATAGATCTGATAGCTACTCACAATCTATCTTGGCAAAGAAAATCTCAAATCCACTCTAACCAAGCCAAAGCTAACGAGCTCAAGAACCAACAAAGCTAACCCAAGCTTAAGAACCCAAGAACCCCTTCTCCATGAGAGCTCCTCTCCTTTTATAAGTTGAAGAAGATAAGGTGAGGAGGTTAGGATGATCCCACTAAATCATGAAAGCGAGTAAGATCCAAACCATTCGGATGCCACCTCACCATAGAAGTTTCTCCTTCTAGAAGATTCGAGAAAACGCT
>ML797392.1:91395-111445 GCA_009831015.1 Picea engelmannii
CTGAAAAACACTTAAAGAAAACTCTCCCAGTTCCTTTTTCGTAAAATAGTCTGATTGGACCGAAAAAAAGATAAATTATCTCTCACCAGACGCTTACTTCAAATACTTTATCGAGCGTGAAAATAGCAAGGTCGCTCGGCTATCTTTTCATGTTTAGAGAGTCTGAAAAGAGCTTAAAGAGGACTCCAGGGGGGTTTCTTTTTCGTATAACCTTGTTGAGCCCAAAAAAGTGATAAAAGTATGCTCAGTTACATTCTCATTGATTTATGAGCACGAGAAAGAACAAATACTAAGCTCGGTAACTTATTCTCATGTATTTACGAGCATGAGAAAGAACAAAGACTAAGCTCAGGATTGTTTTCATTTTTACGCAAGCTTTAAAACAAAACAAAACTATGCTCGGGATAGATTTTATTTTTACACAAACTTAAAAACTAAACAAAACTATGCTTGGACCTGGTTTCTTTTTTACGCAAGCTTGAACTAGAGGAAACTATGCTTGAGGTAAGTGTTTCATTTTTACACAAGCTTGAACCATAGAAAACTATGCTTGCACTTCCCAACGCATGGTTGGTACTTAGCCCCCAGCTTTAGAAGCTAGCGGCTTAACTTCAGCTCGAAGTCCAGAGGCTGGAATTATTGCCCCCAAGCTTCGTTTCATCCAACGACAAAGGCGGAGGAAATGAAGCTTCAAATACTAGACGGAGGACTTGACTCAAACAGAGAGGGGGAAAACTATTTCATTTTTTAACGAGCTTGACATAGAAACAAGAACTATGCCCGTAACCTCGGTTTCATTTTTTAATGAGGTTGCTACAGAGACACAAAAACTATCCTCAAGTGGTTTCATTTTTTAACGAGCTTGAAACATAGAAAACTATGCTTGTAACTTCTCAACGCATGGTTGGTACTTAGCCTCCTGCTTAAGAAGCTAGTGGCTCTACTTCAACATGAAGTCTAGAAGCTGAGGCAGATGCCCCCCAAGCTCCTTATAAAAGGAGAGGAGATTTCATGGAGAAGGGGTTCTTGGGTTCTTAAGCTTGGGTTAGCTTTGTTGGTTCTTGAGCTTGTTAGCTTTGGCTTGGTTAGAGTGGACTTGAGATTTTCTTTGTCAAGATAGATTGTGAGTAGCTATCAGATCTATGGTCTCAGAATCCTTGGAGAAAAAAGTGTGTGGGGAACGAAGGACAATTGGAAGGGACCTTACGACATCAAGGCCATGGTTGTAATCTCTCTTCCACTTTTAATATGATACAGTAATATGATTCTTTCCTATAAAGCTTGTTGTGTTTTATTGTATGATTCCTTGATCACATACATAGGTTTTTATTGATTTTATGTTATTTCTATCACTTTGGTTGGTTTATGTTGTCTTGGTCTTGACCTCACGAGAGCACTAGAGCAAAACAGGAGCAACAAAGACCCTAGGAAGCGATACTAAGGTATGTTACTTGTTCCTTCCTACTAGTAAATTCAATATCTAAAACTTAAGGAAAGCGTCATGTTCTGGTATGTTTTGTTCTAGATCCAGGTGAATCTAGGGAGATCGGTTTGTGTCTGCACTTACGGATTTATCCAATAACAAAATTGGCGACTCCCAAGCTAACTCAAGCTAACTCAAGCTAATCCAAGATAACTCAAGCTAATCCAAGCTAAATTTCTCCATGAGAACTCCTCTCCTTTTATAAGTTGAAGAGGATAAGGTGAGGAGGTTAGGATGATCCCACTAAATCATGAAAGCGAATAAGATCCAAACCATTTGGATGCCACCTCACCATAGAAGTTTCTCCTTCTAGAAGATTCGAGAAAACGCTTATTTTTCCCACGTGCAAGAATTCTCGCACCCTAGATATAGAGCAACCTGCGAACACCTCGCACCCTGGATATAGTGCAACCTGCGAGAATGGGTCATTCTCTCACCCTGCCTATATAGCAACCTGCGAACTTCCTTTTTTATAAGGTTTTTACATAGGAAAATGCAACTTCTTTTCTCAAGAAAAGTTCTTCTCCCTTCTCTCTTTAGGAACTCAGGCCACTGACCCCTCTGAAGGCAACAGATAGGTTTACATCATTAACGATCATAGGGATGAAGAAAATAATGTGTAACAGTAGCCGATGGACTTGTATTATTGAAGGTGTACTCTCCTGGGGTGGACCAGGCATGTGGGGAATGAGGGTCTGTGGGTTGTGGGCATAAGTGGCTCCTGGAATAAAAGATCCTTCCTGTTGTTCTATGCAACTTCCTTGTTGTCCTTTCCAAGCCTAGAATTCCTTTTCCCGGTGGAGTTTAGTCCCAGCTTGGGGCTGACCCACTGTTGAGAAAGATGAGCAGTGTGGTATAAGGCTGGGAGTTTCATGGAAGGTTTACATGCAATTGGTGGCCACCTATTAAAATATAAGTACCAATTCTTTATTCGCTGCATGATCTGTATTTGTATTTTCATTATAATTAATGAGTAATGTCTGTATATATATGTTGCATGTAGGTGTTAATGTTGCTTCTGCATGAACATGTTTATGAGTAGAGTATTGACGTCTGTTTAATTTCATTAGATAGATATATATTTATATGTGTGAATACCAGATGTTATCTCTATCTTCCGGTTAAGTTTTATATGTGATTATTTCTACAAAGTTACTCAGTGGCATGGCCTAGCATGTTGTTTAAGGTTGGGAATGTCACAAAAATGGTATCAGAGCAGTAAAGGAAAACAAAAGGTTGCTTCAGTAGTGTTACACGATTGGGTTCACCAGCCGAGGGACGTTACAAATTGGTATCAGAGCCAATGTTTCGACACTAAGATTTGATGGGCCATGTTAGTGGTTAGCGAGACAAGATTTCAGAGGGAATTGTTGTCGAAAGGGACAAAATTGAATTTCAGAGCATTCTAGAGTGCCAAGAGAATACCTTGGTCGTGTTATGAAGCTCAAGAGGTATAATGGTTTATGGAATGGTGGAAGATAAAAGAGACTGTAGTAACCATGGGTTTGGAACTGCAAGGTTTGAAGTTGGGTCGTGGGATCTTTTCAGGAGAAGGAGGATCCTCCACAACTGTCATATCTGGAGAAAGGTGCATGAATATTAACCCCTAAGTACTTCAGACTTCACAACTTTAGTGAAGTTTATGTGTAATAGAGCAGAAAGGGTCAAAGCCAAAGTTTCGAAGTCCCGAAGAGGATCTACATCGTAGATTCAGGGGGGGAGTTTTTACCGTTGGATTTGACTAAGGATGGATCAGAACCATAGGGTTAAGCCAAGAGAGGAAGGTAAAAAAGTTCGGGAGTTCGACGTTCAGGAGAAATAGGATACGCAAAGGTGAAATCTTCTGAAGCCTGAAGTCTCGAAGTGACGTGGCCTGCTGACATCACTAAAGATGGTGTGAACACATGGGATGTGTGCCACATGTTAGTGAGTTAATAACCTTTGTAAGATAGAAATGAAGTTAGAATGTGAGACAAGGCAGTTAAACTTGGCGAAAAATTTAGCTAGATCGGGCCCGCATTAAATTTGATCATGATCTATCAAGATCAATGGTCAAGAGGTATTGCGAAGATCGAATATGTGCAACAGATAATTCTACAAGGTGGTCCCGCAATCCAAACCACGATTTCCCTGAAGGGGTACGTTTCAGCGTGGGGACAATTGTGGAACAATTAACGAGTTACTCCAAAAGCGCCAACCCATTTCCCCGCAATTTGAAAAGTATAAGGTTTGATGTGAATTTTTGGTATATTTTAGTTCAAGGATGGAAACCATGGGCCCCAGTGGACATGTGGTGCCAGATCGTGAAGTCTAGAGACTAGACACTCCAGAAGAAATGGCTTGTGATGGAATGGGAGGAAGAAACCCCCGAAGTTCCATTACACCAAAGTAAAGTGACATGATGACATCACCGGGGTGATGTGGAAGTATGCGTAGACTCATGGTTCGAGAGTTTTGGATTGAGCAAAGGTGGAATCATTCGAAGTCTTGGAGCCCCGAATCTCCGAAGTCTCGGAAACCCGAATCCTAGAGTTCCATAGCGAGTATCAGTCGTTGGATGCTAGGAGACGTGGACTGTTGATCCACCCTACTTCATGAGTTTGCCAATACGACACTCCGAGAGATTTGTTGTGATGTGCTTTGAAATCCGCTGAAGCCCAGAGCCTGAAGTTTCAGGGTTCTAGATAAGTGCCCAAATCATAAGCGTTGGGTCACAGCCATGGTCACATGTGAACCAAGGAATTAAGAAAAGGGGGATAGCACTGAATGTGAATTGTTGCAGAACAAAACAAGGCTTAGAGATAGAATCGTGGGGATTCTTGATCAACACAAACCTACCGAAAATGAATTCTGATATTCTTTTTGTTGAAACAAATTGTTTAAGTTCCTATGGAAAATTATTAAAGATTGATAGCCTGACAAAATTTGGTTGACTGCACATTTTTGCAGAGTTAACAATTGATGGGCTGAACTGAGTTGTTGCATAGTGCAGAGCATGGAGGAGGCACATGATGCTTACAATTAGGAGGATGAAGTGAGATGAATGGATGTCCATTTGGGAGTTGAAGGGTCGAACTCCAATGGGCATGGAGAAGAGATATAAAAAGAAGAGAACATGAAGAAAATAATTAAAAAGTTGCAGAAATATGTACAAACTCACCGAGCAAATAATAAAAAGCTCATGAAATAGAGGGAGAAACATGGAGAATTCAACTTGAAGTTGATGCGGGGCCTGGAAATAATAGAAAAGAAATTGGATAAGAAGAGTGGCTTAAGAAAAAATGGAAGTCCCAAAAGAAAAAGAAGTATTAGTCGGCATCACCAGCACTCCCCGAGGCATTCCAATAAGAGAGAACATGGCAGCTCAAGTCCATCCCCTGGTAGGAAGTATAAGAGGTCTGGGGAATATGAGCTATGAGGGGAAATGAACAAAATCAAACCTCCTACATTTGATGGGGAGCACAATAAGGATGAAGATGCAAAGACATGGTTGTTGGGCATGAGAAAGTATTTTCAATTGCATAAATATTCTTCTCATGCAGAAGGAAGAATTTCCATCTATCAACTCAAAGAGACAGCATGCATATGGTGGGATCAACTTTTGCAAGTACAACACGTCAAAGAGAAGAATGTTACATGGAGGGAATTCAAGAGACATTTTGAAAGGAAGTACCTAACTAAGAGGTATTATGACAAGAAAATGAAAGAGTTCGTTGAACTCAAGCTGGGAAGTTTGTCCATTGATGAGTATGAAAGAAGATTCTTGGAGTTTTTGAAGTATGTTCCCTTCATCAGGGATGAGATGGTTAAGATTCAAAGGTATCTGAGTGGACTTCCATCTGTCATCAGTGATAAGATCTAGTATGATGATCCTAAAACTATGGAAGAAACCATAAGGAGAGAAAACATCTTATATGATCAACAAAAAGAGAAGCCTACTTTCCAAAAATCTTGGGAAGACAAGAAGAAGTTTAAGAGGGAACAAAGGTAGAAGGGAAACAAACCACCATTTTTTAGGAACGGTCCTCAAGGAAAACCTGTTTTGAGAGAGCCTAGGAAGGCTGAAGTAGGTGGGCAAAGGCCAAAGAAGACACCTATAGAGTGTTGGGGTTGTAAAGGAGATCATAGGTATAGATATTTTCCTCACAGAAAGGACAAGGTGAGTGATGTTCACAATGTTCAACAAGATGAAACAGTGGAGGACATGGGAATAAAAGTACCAAGAATCTATGCATCCCTAGACAACAAGCAAGCTGAGTTTCAATCACACGTGATTGAAGTTGAAGGTATGATCAATAACCATGCCTTTACTATTTTAATAGACTTAGGAGCTAGTCATAGTTACATAGATCCTAAAGTTGTGGAAATATTATTGTTACCGAGAAGCAAGCATGATAAATCTTGGCTAGTATAGTTGGCTACATGAGCCAAGAGGAAAGTTGTTGAGTCGGTTAAATCATGTCCAGTGGGCATGAATGGACTAAGTACTAAGGGATATATCAATATCTTGCCTTTAGGATCATATGATTGCCTAATTGGTATGGACTGGTTGGACCAACATCGTGCCATTTTAGACTTCCATAACAAGGCATTCACTTGCTTGGATGAGGAAGGAAATTAGAGAGCAGTCCAAGGAATTCCTAGGGCAGTTGCTATTAGAGAAGTTTCATCAATGCAGCTAAAGAAATGCTACAGGAAAGGGTGTCAAATATTTGATGCTCATATGGAGGAAGCATCTAAGGATAAGGTGCCAATTCTAGAGGACCATGCAGTCCTGGAAAATTTTGAAGATGTGTTCAAGGAGGTACTAGGACTACCTCCAAAGAGATATATTGATTTCTCTATAAATTTGACACCTATAGTAGCCCCAGTGTCAAAGACTCCCTACAGAATGAGTACACCAGAGCTGAAGGAACTTCAAATGCATCTTGAAGAGATTTTGAAGAAGGGGTATATCCACCCAAGTGTATCATCTTGGGGTGCCTTAGTCTTGTTCATAAAGAAGAAATATGGAACAATGAGGTTGTGCATTGATTTCAGACAGTTGAAGAAAGTGACTATAAAGAACAAGTATCCTCTGCTAAGGATTGATGATCTCTTTGATCAATTGAAGGATGCAAAGATATTTTCGAAGATAGATCTTAGGCTAGGATACCATCAGGTAAGGATTAAAGAGGAAGACATCAGCAAGATTTCCTTCAGAACAAGGTACGATCATTATGAGTTCACAGTGGTGCCATTTGGGTCATCAAATGCACTCGTTGTTTTTATGTGCTTAATGAATGGCATTTTCAGGAAATATTTGGACAAGTTTGTCATTGTCTTTATGGATGACATCCTTGTATATTCCAAGTCAGAAGAAGAGAATGAGCATCATGTGAGGATGGTGTTTCAAGTGCTAAGAGAGCATCAGTTGTATGCCAAATTGAGCAAGTTCTCATTTTATCAAAACATAATTCATTATTTGGGGCATATCATATTGGAAGAAGGGATAGTCGTGGACCCTAAAAAGATTGAGGCCATTAAAGAGTGGGAAACACCTAAAAATGTAAGAGGAGTCAGATCCTTGATGGGTCTAGTTGGCTACTATAGAAGGTTCATTACAGGGTTTTTGAGAATAGCTCACCCCATCACTTCCTTGCAAAGGAAGCGGAAGAAATTTCAATGGACAGAAGAATGTGAAAGAAGCTTCCAACAATTGAAGCAATGATTAACTAGTGCTCCAATTCTGAATATTGTAGATCCGAATGAATATTTCATGATTTGCACAGACGCATGTAAAGAAGGACAAGGAGGAGTCCTCATCCATAATGGGTTTGTGATATGTTTTAAGTCCAGAAAATTGAAAGAGCATGAAAGAATCTACGCCACTCACGATTTGGAGTTGGCATCCATTGTACACGCTCTAAAGAAATGGAGACATTACCTCATGGGAAATAGTTTTTAGCTCAGGATAGACCATCGTGGTTTGAATTATTTGTTTGATCAACCTACATTGAATGCTAGGCAAAGCAGATGGTTGGAATTCCTCTGTGAATATGACTTTGATATCAAGCACATCAAAGGAAAGGAGAACAAAGTGGTTGATGCACTCAGTAGGACAGTGCATGAACTACATGCTACAACCATCAACATTTATCAGATAGATATTCAAAACATAATCTCTGTGGCTGCAAAGTTGATTCACAGTACATAGAATTGGTAACAAAATTGCAGCAAGGTAAAATGTAGTAGAAGGCTGAAGATTTCAAATTGGGAATTGATGGAATTCTCTTGTACAGAAATAAAGTTTATGTACCCAAATCTTCTGAATTGAAGAGTGTGATTTTAAATTAAATGCACAATGTACCTTATGCAGAACACCTAGGATATCAAAAAACAATTTCAGCAGTCAAAAGCCAATATTATTGGCCAGACATGAAGAAGGAAGTTGCTGAATTTATTTCCAAATGCTTGGAATGTCAAAAGGTAAAGGTTGAGAATAGACACCCAGTTGGTTTTCTACAGTCGTTAACCATCCCTGAGTGGAAGTGGGAAGTGGTGACAATGTATTTCATCACAGGACTTCCCATAACAAGCAAGCAACATGATGCAATCATGGTAGTAGTGGACAAGCTTACTAAAGTTGCCCATTTTATTCCATTGAAGACCAGTCACAAGGAAACTAACATTGTTGATATCTATATGAGGGAGGTAGCATGTCTGCATGGTATTCCCAAGACAATGGTGTCTGATAGAGACCCAAAGTTTACCTCAAATTTCTGGAGAGGACTATTCGAGGGGTTTGGAACAAACCTAAACTTCAACACAGCCTATCACCCTGAGTCAAATGGAAAAACATAAAGAGTAAACCAAGTGATATAAGACATTATAAGGATGTATGTGATGGACAAACCATATAAATGGGAAGATTATATACACTTGGTAGAATTTGCCTACAACAATGGGCATCAAGCATCATTGAAGATGAGCTTGTTTGAAGCACTTTATGGCAGAAAGTGAAACACCCTAATAAGTTGGGACAATCCAGTTGATAGGGCAGTGGTTGGGTCGTAGTTTCTCAAGGAAATGGAAGAGAAAATGCTAAAGATTTAACATAATTTGAAGGTTTCCCAAAACAACATAAAAGTTATGAAGACAAAGGCAGAAACCACAGAGAGTTTAAAGTGGGTGACCATGTTTTCCTAAAGGTGAAAGCCAACAGAAGTTCCCTGAAGCTGGGAAGATATTCCAATTTGGTAGCCAAATTTTGTGGACCATTTGAAAACCTAGAAAGGATTGGACTACTAGATTATATGCTTGCATTTCATGCATCCATGACTGTTCATAATGTATGTTATGTATCATTGCTCAAGAAGTATATATCTAATGCTAATCATGTGATTGATTGGAATGTGATCCAGGTGGAACAAGAAGGCACTTTGCAAGTGTAGCATGTGCACATACTATACTAGAAGAGCAAGAAACTTCAGAATCAAGTCATAAAGCTTGTAAAGATTCAGTGGACCTAGTACGGTCCTGAGGATGCAAAATGGGAGCATGAAGATGCTATGCAAGCAGAGTACCCACATCTTTTTTAAGATTTTGGAAATCTTGTTGTTGTTGTGTAAATAGTTGCACTGAGGACAATGCAAAAAGAAGGGGAGGGGATTGTAACACCCCAAGGCCGAGCCCCTGCTGAATTGTAATTATTCTTATAGGTTGGTGAGTCAAGTGGTTATAAGCTGAGAAACTTATGTGTTTATTAGGATGGTGAGCCAAATGCTAAGGCCAATGAGCCTGATTTTGTATATGTAAATACATGCATATCATTAATAAAATTACACTGATGCGTGTACACCCTCCACGAAGAAAGCGTTAAGGGGAACTAAGCTCCACTAGGTGGGGAAGGGGCTAACTGTCTAGGAATAGGGGATAATCTAAAGGGCTTACCTCTAAAGGAATAATATTATATTATTATTTCCTAGAATCTAAGGTTTGATATAACCACGTTGTCCTAAGTTCTTGGGGGAAAGGTGGATGAGTTTTAAGTGGAGGTCATGCAACTTCAGGGAGACATGTTTCAACCTAGGCGCATGCAGTTTTAAGTGGGAAAGTCATCTTTTTGGGGGCCCACTCACTCACTAGTCTCACGATTCTCACAACTGTCATGATACTTCACCATTGCATCAACACTCTCACGAGGTTAGCCACCCTGGAAGAGATCCATACTCCCCACTCATGCACGCGCTAGTGTAACCTGCAGACACTGGAGTTGTCCTATGCATTTCTTGTGAAGCCCGACAAAGTTGTATTTTTCCTGAGTCATGTTGTGTCATAGCGGTTGGCGGTTTCTACCAACGCAGTTTTGGCTAAGCTTGGTTTGTTGTCATATTTTGTGTCCATATCTATTTTCTGTGGTTGACTTCACTTGTGTGTTACCTGAATTATGTTGTTGACATCACCTATGTCCGTTTGACATAAGATCTAAATTGAAGAAGAATTTTGTCAAGCATGTGAGCAAATATCCTAGGTGAGAGAGTTTATTGGGGAGTGAGTTCTCCTGGAGGGAGTCCCGTAGAAACTACAATACTCTGAGACTTCCAGTCCAGCCTGTTGCTGAAGCCCAAGGTAAGGGAGGTGTAGTAGTTGATGGAATTGTATTAGTGAAGGTGTACCCTCCTGGGGTGGAGAAAGTGTGTGGGGAATGAGGGTATGTAGGTTGTGGGCGTAAGTGGCTCTTGGGATAAAATATCCTTCCTGTTGTTCTGTGCAACTTCCTTGTTGTCCTTGCCAAGCCTAGAATTCCCTTTTTCGGTGGAGTTTAGTCCTAGCTCGGGGGTGACCCACTATTGAGCGTGATGAGCAGCGTGGTCTAAGGCCGGGAGGTTTGTGGAAGGTTTGCACACAGTTGGTGGTCACCTATTAAAAGATAAGTACCAATTCTTTGTTCATTGAATGTTGTGTATTTGTATTTGCATTATAATTAATGAGTAATGCATGTATATATATGTTGCATGTAGGTGTTAATGTTGCTTCCGCATGAATAGGTGTATGAGTATATTATTGATGTTTGTTTAATTGCATTAGATAGATATATATTTATATGTGTGAATACCATATATCATCTCTATCTTCCAGTTAAGTTTTATATGTGATTATTTCCACAAAGTTACTCGGTGGCATGGCCTGGCCTTTTGTTTAAGGTCGGGAATGTCACAGAAATGGTATCAGAGAAGTAAAGGAAAAGAAAAGGTTGCTTCGGTAGCATTACCCAACCGAGGTCGTTGACCAAGGGATGTTACACTTGCCAAAAATATGACCCAAGTACTCCACTTTAGAGGCTCCAAAAGCACATTTAGGTTGTTTGAGAAAAAAATTGTGCTTAGACAGTAAATGTAGAACTTGATCCACATGGACAATATGGGATTTCCAAGTTTTACTATAGATGAGAATATCATCAAAGAAAACTAAGACAAAATGATGGAGGAAATGTCAGAAGACATGATTCATGAGACTTTGAAAAGTGGAAGGTGTGTTACACAGGCCAAAGGGCATGACCAAGAACTCATAGTGTCCCTCATGAGTGCAAAATGAAGTTTTGGGAATATATTCCTCTCTCATATGTATCTGGTGGTAGCTAGAACATAGATCAAGTTTGGTAAAGTACTTAGCCCCACTCAATTCATCCAAAAGGTAATCAATGACATGAATGGGAAATTTGTTTTTGACTGTGATTTTGTTGAGGGCATGAAAATCAGGACACATGCGCCAGGTTCCTTCTTTCTTGAGTAATAAATGAGACATTCTCCAGCTTACAAACCTGTGAGGTGTGGATCATTACAACTATGTGAATCCTTTCTCTTAACTTACAAACCTGAGAGAAAGCCCCTAAGAAGTGTTCATGGTTCCTACCTAGGATAGATCTAGGAACGTAGAGATGATCTCCTCCATGATGTGAGTGAGAAGAACTTCAGATGATTATCCAGTGGAAAAGCGATCTATTGAGTTAGGATGTGCATGTGGTTGAGCACAAGGTGAACGTGTGAAATCCCAAAAGTGTTTGGCACATCATCATGAGAACAGAAATGAAGATGATGTGATAGCCTCCTCTGAGAAGCAGAGTTGACGAGAAGACTCAAGATGATTCTCTTGTTGGTGGAAGTGGGAAAGCATATATGTAGAGTGGGCGTGCCTATGGATGAGCACAGGTGAACTTGTGAAGATCTAGTTCATATGTGTAATGCAGTGAGCGAGAGATATGACATCCCTATGGATGTGCCCCTAGTGGATGAGCACTAGTGGGTGTATCAGATCCTTTGTTATATGTTGTTCAAGAGTCAAACCTACCTGTAACCCTAATTTTTATGTAAAGGGTACAGGTCAGCCCCACCTTAATGTGATTAATAATAAATGTAAAAGATAATTAATAATAATAATAATAATAATAATAAAAGATAATTAATATGGAAATTATTAATTATGTTTTGATTGATAGAGGTCGGCCCTATTGTGCCAATAGACACATCACTTGCTGTGACGAGTCTTATATAAATAAAGGTGAATCCCATTGAGGAAACACACTTATCATTATGTCATCTCATGATTTCAGAAGTTGTGGTCTGAAATTATGAGAATTGCAGCACCCTCTTGTGTGCTAGTTTTTGGTGATGGTGTGGGAGGTATTTCTCTTGAAGAATATAGCAAAGGATTTGGCTGGGTTTTCTTCCCTTTTTGAGAAGGGTTTCCTAGGATACATCTTGTTTTCTTATGCATGGATCTTCTTCTTGTGATCTTGGTTGTTGCAGTAGTTATGGTTGAAGTAATTGTTGACAGAAAAATTTAAAAGGATTACATGAGCCATAGCTCACTAAAAATTAGCATGGTATCAGAGCAGGCTTGAAGAAGACCATTGCACATTAGAAATTAAGGGTAGAATCTACAAAAACATTACTATTAATGTGAAGAGAAGAGGGTCGGACCCCTCTTAACTTCCTGTGACATAAGATGAAGAGACTACAACAAATAATGAGGAGACTGCTTCATTTTTTAATTTTTTGGAGTGTATGGAAAGAAGAGATGATTGTCAAAATGAGGTGGCCACGGGCCTTTCAAAACTTCCACAGAAAACCCTTAATAGAAACCATGGTATATGGAGAAGGGTTGGACCCCTAAGGCATGGAGAAAATAAAGGATGACCCCTCCTCAACCCTATGGTAACCTTCCTTAAACTGGCCATAGGTCTCTAAGGTTTTCGTATCCTAAAAGGAAAGGACCAGACCCATGTTCTGAAAATTCTGTGGTAAAAATTTTGTGGTGAAGAAAAAGGGTCAGATCCCTTCTAAATTTTCTATGGTGTATTTTCAATGGTATAGAAAGAACCGGATCCCTCCTAAAATTTTCTGTGGAAACAAGATTGTTATAACAAGACATGGGATACACAAAATATGTCAATTCCTAGAAGTTTTCTACAAAGAAAACCACTCATTATGGGTGGACCGAAATTATGGAACAACATAGGGGGAAACCACTTATCCCTTGGTGGACCAGCCTGCTAGATGAGAAGAGAACAACCATAACCATCAACCCTTTCAGAACAACCTCTAAGTAATAAAACCACAGACCTGTGGAAACATATAACTAAGCCAGAGTTTGAATTTTTTATGAAGTTCAAGGCTACTACAACCAGAATAACCCCCACAATAGGCATCCTAAAAAGCATGACCGCTTGCCAAAATTCATTAATTTTAAGGACTGTTGTAATACCTACAAAATTCTATTTTCCTTATGTCAACAATGACAAGGTTTCATGACACAACAATGATGCAAGCTATAAAATAGCAAAGGTCTCATGTCACTACAAGGGCCTGATTAGAGTTGGTAAAAGTCCAGTAAAAATGAATTCTTTAGCCAATGGTGGCAATAAAATTGCAATTGCATTTGATGGTATGACTGTTAATATCTAGGATGCTGAGACCTACTTGGTGGATGGTAATTTCATACTTGAGGACAGGATATCTCCTTCAGTTTGTGTCACTACCTTGGATCAACTTGTTGAAGGAAACACTCAGTTATTGTTGGCAGTTTCCATGAAAAATGAAGTGTGAGTATATTCACAGAAGAAATATATATAGAAGATACACTTACAAGTCTAGAGAAACTGAACATTTACACATTTAGAATCTGAAGCAGTCTCTAACGTATAAAAGGATCAAGTCTGAGGTATGCCCTGAGCATGTAGAAAGTTGCTACTAGACCAAAGTATAAATGGCTACAAGGCAAACAAGGAGAACCTCCATTGGTGTACACTCTCAGGTATGAACTTGTATGTATATATTATTTGTATCATTGTCATGAGAGAAATTGCAGGAGGAAGGAACCCTTTTTTTTTTTAAAGTCATGGATCCAGAGGGATCTCGGTGCATTCAGAGGAACAACACACTGGAAGTGAAGACCCCAGGTTTGATTGTTGTAATCATCATTCCTCTAACCTATGTTTCTAGAGTTTGTTACATTACAAGTAAGTGATGTAACTGAGACAACAATCCTTAAATTGTTTTAATTCTAGAGATGTACTCATTATTCTCCTTTGGGAGATATTCTTGTTTTGGTTCCTCTTGTTTTCTTATTCTAGACAGGTTAACAACAAAGGAAGACATTTATTCTTCAGAGGGAGCCACTTGACTTAGAGGGAGTCAAAACTATCTGAGAAAAAAGGAAGAATAGAACCATCATTGAGGAAACCCATGCACTGATGCATGATCAGAATCCTTCTATGATTCTATGGGCAGAAGCACGCATGAAACAACATATGTTCAGAACAAAAGTTTTTCACCATATTTTGAAAAACATAACTTCAAAAGAGATAGACTTTCAAAGATCCAGAGAATCTCGAATGGAGATTGACAGTGAGACAATGCCTTCTCCCCATTCAACAGTTCAAAGGGAGACAAACATTATTCCAGCTGATCCAGTTGCTCCAGTTAATATGTTCAGAGATCAGAAGGAAATTTTTTGATGACTTCCATAGTGGATCTATAAGATCAAGCATGGAGCTGATAGAAGTGTCGAGAAATACAAAGCAAGATCTATAGCTATAGGTTTCTCACAAACTGAGGGAGTTGCCTATGATGAGACACTTGATCCATGTTGGTGACGAGAGCCTGATTTTGATAACTTATTCAAAAAGTCTTGTTGATTGGATACAAATAATCTTTGACTTTTGATTTTGATATGAAGGATATGAGTATGATTGACTACTTCTTGGACAAGAAGTATGACAGAGGATTGATAATATTTTTTCTGAGAAAGGAAAATATATAGTGAAGAATATTAAAGAAGTTTAGTATGATAGGAAACAAAATCCACCGTGATGGATTTAAAGAAAAATATTGATGATGATTCAGATGAAGACTGATCCACAACTGATTGGATCATTGATGTATTTGGTTAACACCAGACTTGATTCATGCCATGTAGTAAATATGTTTAGTCATTTCATGATTCAACCTAGAAAAACTCACTAAACAACAAAAAAGAATGCATTGAGATATATATGAGGCACAGTTGGATATGGCCTGAGATATGCCTCCAATGTGAACTTGAATTTGCAGTATATGCCGATTCAGATTGAGCAGAAAGTACAATGGAATAGAAGAACACATCTGGTTGATATTCTACCGTAAATTTTGTCATGGTTTCCTAATGAAGTAGGAAACAAAACTCTATGGCCTTGAGTACTATAGAGGCAGAGTATATAAGCATTGAGTGTGTGAAGCAATGTGAATTCACAAGCTTCTGACATATTTACTTGACCATGAGATGGATCCCGTGATGATAACCAAAAGTCGTGAGAAAAGATCCTTGAGAACCCAATGTTTCCTGATGGATTGAAATACGATGAGATGAAATATCCTTTTTTCAAATATATGATGTAGATGAAAATCGTACACATGAAGTACCTTCCTTCACATGAGAAGATTGCAGATATCTTCACCAAATTAACCTCATGAAGAATGGCTTGCTAGTTGAGAGGGAGTGTTGATAACTCCAACCAAGACAAAATTCAAAATACATCCATGTGAGACTTGGCATGATAAATAATGCCTCCCTAACTGAGAGGGAGTGTTGATGAATGTAGCTATGTGATACATTCTCCATCTTACAAACCTCTGAGGTGTGGATCATTGCAGTTATGTGAAGCCTTTCTCTCAGCTTACAAACCTGAGAGAAATCCTCTAACAAGGGTTTGTGGTTCTTGCCTAGGATAGAGTTAGGAACATATAGATGACCTCCTCCATGATGTGAGTGAGAATAACTCTAGATTATTATCCAGTGGAAAAGTGATCTATTGAGTTAGGACATCCCTATGGCTAAGCACAAGGTGAATGTGTGAAATCCCAAAAGTGTTGGGCACATCGTCATGAGAACAGAAATGAAGATGATTTGATAGCCTCCTCTGAGCAACAGAGTTGATGAGAAGACTCCAGATGATTCTCCTGTCCTTGGCAATGGGAAAGAAAATCTGTAGAGTGGATGTTCTTGTGGACGAGCACAGGTGAACATGTGAAGATCTGGTTCATCTGTGTAATGCAGTGAGCCGAAGATATGACATCCATATGGATGTGCCCCTAGTGGATGAGCACTAGTGGGTGTATTAGATCCTTTGCTATATGTTGTTCAAGATTCATACCTACCTATAACCTTAATTGTTATGTAAAGGGCACAGGTCAGCCCCACCTTAATGTGATTAATAATAAATGTAAAAGATAATTAATATTAATATTAATAATAATAATAATAATAAAAGATAATTAATATGGAAATTATTAATTTTGTTTTGATTGATTGAGGTCGGCCCTATTGTGCCAATAGACACATCACTTGATGTGACGAGTCTTATATAAATAAAGGTTAATCCCCATTGAGGAAACACACTTATCATTCTGTCATCTCATGATTTCAGAATTTGTGGTCTGAAATTATGAGAATTGCAGCACCCTCTTGTGTGCTAGTTTTTGGTGATGGTGTGGAAGGTATTTCTCTTGAAGAATATAACAAAGGATTTGGCTGGTTTTTCTTCCCTTGTTGAGAAGGGTTTCCCGGGATACATCTTATGTTTTTGTGCATGGATCTTCTTCTTTTGATCTTGGTTGTTGCAGTAGTTATGGTTGAAGTAATTGTTGACAGAAAAATTTAAAAGGATTACATGAGCCATAGCTCACTAAAAATTAACAAGAAGACTACAAGAGAAGAATAAGGTTTGGTACTAGGAAAGAAAACACATGCCTCTAGCAATTCCTGAACAAATTTATCAATTTCATTTTTATTGTAACAATCCCCATTACCGATACAACAGTGGCACATCCCTAGCCACGCAGGTTAGCCATGTGACACTAGTTCTTTTATTTTCATTTGACACATTAGACTTATATATTTTCTTACAATTACTACCTTTACGGTTTTTATATATTAGGATGATAATTTATACCATCAACAAGTCTGAAACATCTCGGATATCATCTCATTAACTTAAAACGCCCTACATATGAACACACATGCAGTTCTACAACATAGATAAACCATGATTGAATATATAAACAAATTAAATACATTATACATAGTAAACAACATGTAATTTCACATAAGAACACTTATCTTTTATGTAAATCACCAACTGTGTGTAGACCTAAAACGTTCCTCCCAACCATAGACTCGGTTGCTCATAAACTTTCAGTAGTAGGTCACCCCGGAGTTGATACTAGAACTCCACTAGGGAAGGCTTCCTAGACCATACTATAGTCTATACTCAACAATTAATCTCAAGTCAAGGTGTCAACTACTGCAACTAGCCTATAGAATCTCATTTCCCACATGTATGTCCCACCCTAGGAAGTGTGCCCCTTCTCTACTCAAAAGTCCTTTGACTACCCCACTTCCCTTTTGGGGCTTCAACAACAGGACATACAGAAAGTCTCATAGCCATGCCACTATTTCCTAGTGCACCAACAAATAGTCTTCAACAGTTCTCTCACAACAGACATAGATCACCCATGGGCCCAACAACTTGCTTCTTCAGCTTACACGGGCCTGTCAACCCCATCTTCAATTCCAAAAATATTAGTACGCCTATTACCCATGTCGCTCCCCATAGCTTTCCTCGTACCATATACAATAATAGAATGATGAAATTCCATGAAAATACACTAATTTTCCCAATATATATGTGTGTCCCCTACTGGACACTTGTCTTCTAGAAGCTTCATAAGCTCCACTTGTATACATTCCCCCACTCTCAGAACTTAGATTATATATTAAAATAATATTTCCTTGACTTAATCCCCCTTGGCTTATCTCTTAGTATTAGACCCATATCCCCCTTTCCTCTAGTGGAGTTTTTAGTCCCCCATACTCTTTCGTCTAAATGTTCTATAGCATCGATGTTTTTCTTATTCATATGAATGATACAAATTACAAATATCTTGTAATCATATAGGAACTCTGGCCACAAAACATATGACACCATGGCGCTTAGGCCCAAAATATCCTAGCTCACCATCCTACATGTCCAATTACATCTTGGGGTTTATCCTAGGGGTATTACATTTCCCTTTATTTTACTTATGCACTATCCTCGGTGCATTATGTACACATGTACACATAAAATTATTCAAAAAGATCCAAAAGGGAATGGGTACTCTTCCCGCATGGCATCTTCATATTCCCATGTTGCATATTCAAGAATGTAACATGTCCACTAGACCTTTACTAGCTCGATGGCTTGATTCCGGAGCTACTTGACCTTCTGATACAATATGCGCACAGGTTGTACTCAGAAGTCTCCTTCTTGTCCCACTTGAATCACATTCCAATCAATTATATGATTAGAATCAAGCACATACTTGTTAAGAAAAGGCACATGGAATACATTATGAATGCACATGGATGCAGGTAATGTAAGAATGTATGTGATCCAGGGGATCAATTTTTTCTCAAAATTCAAAGTGCTCGGAATCGCTTCAAATCGAACAGGAGCGTAGGCCTTATCATCACGAACCCAACGCAACTCGTTTGGGTTCAAACAGACATCGGATGAGAGAGATATCATGTTCTGTTCAAAACATCAAATAAGCAAAAAAAAGGGATGTTGACTGTACAGTCCGTACGGATGCTGACATAGCATGTCCATACAACATGTGACAGAGATGAATTGGTAGGACCGTACGACATGTGGCATTCATTGGTTGGCAGATGTGGAAGAATGATATTGCGACACGTGGCAGTTTTTGATTGGTTGTACGATGCCACGTGGCCTAGACATGGGTTGCCGCGTGGCACCCCGTTGTTTGGTTTGGTCGTTCAAAAATTTATGTAGTTCGTGGGATTCGAACCCCGAACCTCCAAATCAACGCAAAGCTTTGGCAAGGGTTGGGCTGCCAACGTGCCCACATGGTAGTACTTACCATATAATAGTTTTTAAATTATTTGAATTTGCACATGTGGATAGTTGGGGTGCGTCCAGGCTGGGGCTTAGCCCCAACCCCCGGTCGTATATACAATACCATATGACCCTTGGTCACACCATTGGCGCGCATGTGGATTTGGATTTTGGTTCAAACGGTTATACAACCAACGCCCACCACTTGTCATGATAACATTTGCTCTTAAAGTCTTTGCCCTTTTTTATTTAAACGCACGGTCACATGGGTCACACGACCACGACCTTGGCAGTTAGGGGCTAGGCTCACCCATAATCATCCTACAGTTTGCACTATTTGTGAGGTTGCATCTGGTGCTGAGTTTTAACACATAAAAGCACGTGGGGGCTAGGTTGAGACAACAAGGGTGCATTTTGTCGATCCAGAGACAACAAGTTTGAAGGGGAACTTCCAAAAAGCCTATCTTCTTCAATTTTTGGCCAAACGAGGTGCCGAAAAATCCCAGCTAGGGGTTTTGGGAAATTCTAAAGCCATTGGAGCCATCTATTTGGAATTTTTAGCATTGTAAAGAACATATTTGAGCACTTTGAGCAAATAATACAAAAGATCCATTGGAAGATGGATCAGGAGATGTAGCCCAAGAGAGGGGTGAACTCCTTTATCATTTGTTGTGTTATGTGTTTTCTATTCAATGTTTAATGATGCTATTTATATGCATCTTGAATGAGTCATTTCTATAAAAGTTGTGTTGCAAAATTGATCCATTTGCATTTTAACACATGAATTAAATCTTGCAAATATTTTCAAGAATACAAGTCTTCTTCATTTTTAGATCAAGTTGGTATCAGAGCATAGGTTTTTGAAGACTTGATTATTTGCAAGTGTTTTGTTTTCTGATGCTCACAAGGTTGAAACTCACAAGAGGAGAAGGTCAACTTGTAGAGCCAAGTTCTCATCCTTCAAGGAGGAAGCTTATATCATCGCTGCAAGTTTCAAGGAGGCATTCACCAAGTATGGCTCATGAAGAGAGTCATGAACATATTCCTACAGAAGATGAAGATATCAGAAAGGATTTCATGGAAATGAGAGAAATGATGAAACTCTTGATGGAAGAAAGGAATACAAGGTTGCAAGGTGAAGGCTCCAACCC
>ML797392.1:124446-137792 GCA_009831015.1 Picea engelmannii
TCGTGTTGATCACAGTTTCCAAGTTGGAGATGAAGTTTGGCTTTACATTAGTAAGGAGAGGCTTAAAGGAGAAGATAAAAAACTAAAACCAATTCGATATGGTCCTTTCAAGATTCTTGACAAGATTGGTAACAATGCCTTCCGTTTAGATTTGTCTCCTTATATGCAAATGTATGCAATTGTTAATGTTGATAATTTGAAATTTTATGCGCCTCCTTTGATTGTTGATCAAGGAGAGCATGTTCAGATTCCTTCTATAGATGATTTTTCCCCAGAATATCTTACAGAACTGCATGAAGACACAATCCTTGACAGGAGAATGAGAACTTCAAAACGAGGAAATGTGGAATATCTTCGAGTTGGTCTTAAAGGAACAAATCCAAGCAAAGCCAACTGGATTGAGGTTGGAAAGGTGAGGGACTTATACCCTCATCTTCAGATAGACTAAAAATAGTCTTTTGGAGGTCCAAAATCATTCCAATGGGGAGGTGTGATCCAGGGGATCAAATTTTTCTCAAAATTCAAAGTGCTCAGAATCACTTCAAATCGAACAGGAGCGTAGGCCTCGTCATCACAAACCCAACGCAACTCGTTTTGGTTCAAATGGACGTCAGATGAGAGAGATATCACATTATGTTCAAAATGTCAAACATGCAAAAAAAAAGGGATGTTGACTGTACAGTCCGTACGGATGCTGACGTGGCATGTTCGTACGACACATGGTAGAGCTGAATTGGTAGGACCGTACAACATGTGGAATTCATTGGTTGGCAGATGTCGATGAATGATATTGCGACATGTGGAAGTTTTTGATTGGTTGTACGATGCCATGTGGCCCAGACATGGGCTTCCACGTGGCACCCCATTGTTTGGTTTGGTCGTTCAAAATTTTATGTAGTTCGTGGGATTCGAACCCCGAACCTCCAACTCAACACAAATATTTGGCAAGGGTTGGGCTGCCAACGTGCCCACATGGTAGTACTTACCATATAATAGTTTTAAAATTATTTAATTTGCACATGTGGATAGTTGGGGCGCGTCTGAGTTGGGGCTTAGCCCCAGCCCCTGGTCGTATATACAATACCATATGACCCTTGGTCACATCGTTGGTGTGCGTGCGGATTTGGATTTTGGTTCAAAAGGTTATACAACCAACGCTCGCCACTTGTCATGATAACATTTTCTCTTAAAGTCTTGGCCCTTTTTTATTTAAATGCGCAATCACATGGGTCACATGACCACGACCTTGGCGGTTAGGGGCTAGGCGCGCCCATAACCGTCCTACAGTTTGCACTGTTTGTGCGGTTGCGCCCGGTGCTGAGTTTTAACACATAAAAGTGTGTGGGGGCTAGGTTGAGACAACAAGGGTGCATTTTGTCGATCTAGAGACAACAAGTTTGAAGGGGAACTTCCAGGAAGCCTATCTTCTTCAATTTTTGGCCAAACGAGGTGCCAAAAAAGCCCAGCTAGGGGTTTTTGGATGTTCTAAAGTCATTGGAGCCATCTATTTGGCATTTTGAGCATTGTAAAGCACATATTTGAGCATTGTAAAGCACATATTTGAGCACTTTGATCAAATAATACAAAAGATCCATTGGAGGCTGGACTAGGAGATGTAGCCCAAGAGAGGGGTGAACTCCTTTATCATTTGTTGTGTTATGTGTTTTTTGTTCACTGTTTATTTCTATTGTTTATATGCATCTTGAATGATTAATTTCTATAAAAGTTGTGTTGCAAAATTGATCCATTTTCATTTTAACACATGAATTAAATCTTGCAAATATTTTCAAGAATACAAGTCTTCTTCATTTTTAGATCAGTATGCAACATTACCAATCATCTCCAAGATTTCAAAGGGTCCACAGTATCTTGTTACAAGCTTTGAAAAATTCCCCAATTTCAAAGAGCTTCTCTCATCCTTCACTTTTAGAAATGCATGGTCACCCACTTTGAACTCTCTATGAGTTATGTTCATATATGCATAGATTTTCTATCTATCTTGGGTAGCCTTTAAATTATGTTTAATATTCACCGTTTGATCTTCCATTTCTCTGAGAAATTTTATCCCAACCACTGCTCTATCTGCTAGGTTGTCACAACTTACTAGGGTATTGCACTTTCTGCCATATAATGTCTCAAATGGGCTCATCTTCAAAGATGCTTGATACCCATTATTATAGGAAAACTTGATTAAGTGTAAATCGTCTTCCCATTTCGATGGTTTATCCATCACATACATTATTAGCATATCTTCAACTCACTTGATTGATTTTCTTTGTTTTTCCATCAAATTATGGGTGATATGTTGTGCTAAATTTCAAATGGGTCCCAAATCCTTTAAATAATCCCTTCCAAAATTTTGATGTAAATTTGGGATCTTTGTCTAAAACTATTGCCTTAGGTACACCATGAAGCCTGGAAATTTATCTCATATAGATATTTGCAATATTAGTTGCCTTATGAGTCAACTTTACTAGAATAAAATGATCAACTTTGGTGATCTTATCCACCACCACCATGATGGAGTCATGTTGCTTCATTGTTCTGGGTAGTTTGGTGATGAAGTCAATTGTCACCACTTCCTATTTCCACTCAGGAATAGGAAATGATTGTAGCAAACCAGCTGGATGTCTATGCTCAACCTTTACCTTCTAACATTTAAGACATATGGCTATGTAATCATCCACTTCTTTCTTCATACCTGGACAATAATACTGGCTTTGGATAGATATAGTTGTTTTCTGGTATCTCAGGTGCTCAACATAAGGCACATTATGCATCTCTTTTAATATCATATTCCTTAGATCTTGAAAAGTAGGTACGTAATTTTTTTCTTTATACAAGAGGGTTCCATCATCTCTCAGCTCATAGTCTTTAGTTTTTTGCTGCAAAATAGCTTGTTGTAAATTTTCCTTTGTTTCCATGCACTGCTGATCTAATTTTTGCAACCTCTAAAATTTTGTATTTCAAATATGATTTGTACATGCTAATGGATGTAGATTGCATCTCATGCACCCTTTTGCTAAGTGCATCATCCACCTTGTTCTCTTTTCCTTTGATATTCTTTATATCAAAGTCGTATTCACTAACAAATTCCACCCATCTGGTTTGCCTAGCATTCAGAGTTGGTTGTCCAAACAAATACTTCAAACCACTATGGCTTGTCCTCAATTCAAATCTTCTTCCCCTAAGAAAGTGCCTCCACATATTCAAGGAATGCACTATAGCTTCCAATTCTAAATCATGAGTAGCGTAATGTCTCTCATGCTCCTTTAATTTTCTTGAATCATAGCATATCACATGCCCATTTTGACTAAGGACTCCACCAAGTCCTTCTTTGCATGCATCATCGCACACAACTAATTATTTATTAGGATCAACAATATTTAAGATAGGTGCATTTGTCAATAAGTATTTCAAGTTCTAAAAACTTCTTTCACATTTAGTAGTCCATTCAAATCTTACACCCTTCTTTTGCAAGGAAGTGATTGGGTGAGCAATCTTTGAAAAACCTCAATGAATTTTCTATAGTATCCAAAAAGTCCCATGATAGATCTCAACTCTGAGATATTGTTTGGTACTGGCCACCCCTCAATGGATCTCATCTTTTTAGGATCTACAACTATCCCTTCCTCTAAAATCATATGGCCCAAATAATGTATCTTCCTTTGATAGAGTGAGCACTTGCTCAATTTTGCATTCAATTGATGTTTCCTCGACACTTTTAGCACTATCCTTAAGTGTTTCTCATGCTCTTCTTCAGATTTTGAGTAGATAATAATGCCTTCCAGAAAGACAATGACAAATGTATCCAAGTAATTTCTGAAAACATCATTCATCAAACACATAAAGACAAGTAGTGCAATTGACAACCCAAAAGGTACCACCGTAAACTCATAATGACCATATATTGTTCTGAAAGTAGTCTTTTTGATATCATCTTCTTTGATTCTTACTTGATGATAGCATGATATGAGGTCAATATTGGAGAATATATTTGCATCTTGCAGCTGATCAAATAGATCATCTATCCTTGGAAAAGGATACTTGTTCTTTGCAGACACCTTGTTCAACTGCCTGAAGTAAATTCATAATCTTAAGGTACCATCTTTATTTTTGGAAAATAATACTCGGGCACCCTAAGGAGACACACTTGGTCACATATACCCCTTATTTAAGAGGTCTTCAAGTTTCATTTGTAATTCCTTCAATTCTGGTGTACTCATCCTATAAGGAGTCTTGGACACCGATGCAAGTTCAGGCATCAAATTAATAGAGAAATCAATATCTATTTCCTGTGGAACCCATGATATCTCTCTAAATACATCTTCGAACTCTTTAAAGACTGCATCGTATTCAATGCTTGGGACTTTATCCTTAGGTTTCTCCTCCATGTGCACTACAAATATTTGGCATCCTTTCCTTAATCTTTTCTTCAATTGCAAGCTTGAAACTTCTGTAAGGGTTACTGCTCTTGGAATGCCTTGAATTGTCCTCAAGTTTCCTTCTATATCCAAGAAAGTAAATTCTTTGTTATAGAAATCTAGGACATCATGATACTTCTCCAACCAATCCATACCAATTAGGAATTCATATGATCTCAAAGGTATGATGTTCAAATTAGTCTTTGTACGCAATCCATTCATGTCCATTGGAAAATCCTTGATCATATCATTAATTATTATTTTAGATCTTGTCACTAATTGAATAAACCAAGGTTTTCCAAGCTTGTTTATTTTCAAACATAATCTTTCCACCATCTTAGGATCTATATGACTATGACTAGATCCTGAATCAATCAAAATACCGATAGGTTGATCATTGATCTTAATTTCTACTTCAATCATGTGATATTGAATTCAACTTTATTATTGACAGAGTTGCATATATCCTTGGCATACTTCTGCCCATGTCCTCAATTGTTTCAACATGTTGTACATTGTGAACAATCCTCACTTTCTCACCTCTATGAGGGAAATCTATGTACATATGATCTCCTTCACAACCCTAACATTTCATGGGATATTTCCTTGGTCTTTTTCCCAATGTTTATGACATTCAAGACTCATTATGAGCTAGCTTCCCTTGCGAATTATTTTTGAAGTAGAGTGGTTTGTTTCCTTTCTTCCTTTGCTCCATCTTATCTTCCCAATCCTTGTGGAATTTTGGTCTTCCTCTATGTTGTTCATAGAGGTACTTGGCTCTCCTTATTGCTTCATCCAATGTCTTGGGATCATTGTATTGTATCTTGTCACTAAACATTGATGGTATCCCACTCAGAAACCTTTGAATCTCGACTTGTTCATCTTCGATGAATTCAACATACTTCAAAAATTCCAAGAATCTTCTTTTATATTCATCCATAGTCATACTCTCAAGATTGAGTTCAAAGAACTCCTTCATCTTTCTATCATAATAATGATTTGTCCAGTATTTCTTCTGAAAGTACTTCTTGAACTACTTCCAAGTGATATTCTTCTCATAAATGTGTTGTATTTGCACAAGCTAGTCCCACCAGATCGATGTTTTTCCCTTCAACTGGTAGACGACAAATCTTCCTTCTACTAGTGAGTAATAATTGTGCAACTAAAAGTGTTTCCTCATTCCCAATAGCCAAGTCTCTTCATCCTCATCTTTCTTGTGCTCGTCATCCAATATAAGAGATTTAATCTTATCATTTGTCCCTATAGTTCAACCAGCCTAGACCTCCTCTTATTCTCCCTGACAGGTGTTATACTCATATTGTTGTATGCCCTTCTAGTTGAGTGCCTTGTGAGTGATGATGATGTCTACTCACACTTATATATTATTTATTTTTTGCATGAGATAAATGACTCATGAACTTGCTTGACTCGGTGTCCTTATCCATTTTCTTCTCTATTATATCTAAGCTCTATAATATCTTGGTGTTGAATCCATATTGTTGTTTTTTAGCCTTCATAAGTCTCTCATTATCAGTCTTATAACTTTTCACATCTCTTTGTAGGCTATTTATAGTCTCTATCAAATTCATGCTCTCCTCTCTTCCTTCTCCATGCCCATTGGATTCTGTTACTACAAAACCCATGCCCATACCCAATATTTTGCCTTCATCTTCATAATTGTAAGTTGCTTGGGCATCGTCCATGACTCTAATATCCGATATTTTTGTTGAATTGTACTTGGTTCTATTGGTGATCTTCGTTATGCAAAATGTGCATGCAACAACATTTGTAAGACTGTGAGAATTTAACAAATCCATCATTTTATGCAACATTATGTTCTTCATAATTTCACTAGAAATAATTTATTTTTGATTTCCTATGAAAATTCTTAATATTTCCATTTTACATTTATGACCGAATCCACTGACTCCTATGTCCATGACATTTCCCATGATTGTTCCCATGCTCAATTCTGAATATTGAACATAAATTTGTTGATGGAATGACAAGGAAAGAAGTATCTATTAGCTTCAAACAACATAGCTTTAATGCTCAACTACCATCTGATTATCCCTCTAAATTTAACCTCAATCGTTAAAACACTTCATCCATACTTGAAACTTTTTAGAAGTTTGTCGCAGGTTCACTACCCATTCTTTATTCTTGTTACTTCTTCTACGGTCTACGAAATGTACCCTCACATTTCGCCACCTTTATTTGACACACAAGTGGATTCACAAATGTATTGAGTCTTTCACCATTCTTATTGTATGTTTCCATACTTATAAATGTTTCCACCTTACCACGGTTCTGCAGTCATTTCTTTATGCTTCACCACCTCTGCAATACCCTTCACACCCACGGAGTCTTCACACTTAGAAAAGTTTTTGAACTTCATCGCGGGTCCCTAACCCCGTATTTATTTTATTCTTGGTACTCCATCCACCCATCAGCCCGTCTGATTCTTAGGACTTAGAAAAATATTGAAATGTCACCGCATTTTGTTGTGTATTACCTCCTCTCCCCATACTCTTCACACCTGAAGTATTGGTACTTAGCCATATTTCCAAAAATCCATCATGGGCTCACGGGTCCCCGGGTTTGTGTGATGCCTTACTCACAAACCCTATCCTCTCTGCACTCTGTGGTATCTTGGCACTTAATTAATTATTGAGGGTTCACACCCCCTCGATTCTCTTTGCGCTCCGTAGTATCTTAACACTTACAAAGATTCCACGATCTTACTGTGGTTTCGTAGAACTGGTAGATGGTACGCCACATGGATCCACATCATATGCCAACTGTCATTCCAACCATCGTGTACCTGAAATCGTGGTAGTACACATCATTCTTCTTCCATGTCAATTCATACATGGAACAAATATCATGTTGACGTCATCATATGAAAAAATACCCAAATTTTTTCGATTTTGGCAACTTCGAAAATTACCCAAATCTGAAATTTCTTTCTCAGATTTCCATCAAAATTTGAATAGTTTAATTCTTGGTTTGTTTCCCTACACTACTCATGAATTATCCAAGAATTTCCATCGCAAAATTGGGGAATTTTGCGCAATTTCCAAAATTCGACCAGTTGTAGGCTCAAATACAAATTATATATATATATATATATAATTTCAAGAGTGAATTCCTCGAGTTCCCCATTAATTTTGCTTTTCCAGATCATGAAATTTCTTTGTCAAACATTTCAGAGACATTCTTTGAAATTTAATTTTCTGCAACTTATCTCTCTAACGTTCTATCGGCTAGCCTATACGGGCTCAATATTGAACCCATGGCTTTAACTTTGTCCCATGTAAATCCAGTTTTTGAACCTAGGGCTTCGATACCATAATGTAAGGATCCCCGTTACCAATACCATAGTCACGTCCCTAGCCACACATGTTGGCCACATGACACCACTTCTTTTCTTTTTAGACGCATTAGACTTATAGATTTTCTTAGAATTACTACATTTACAGCTTTGATATCTTAAGATAATAATTCCTACCATCAACAAGTTTGAAACATCTTGGATATCATCTCATTAACTTAAAATTCCCTACATATGAACACACATGCAATTCTACAACATATATAATGTAACGTCCCCAACTCTGCTTTGGGCCATGTCACATCAAAATTATGACTTCTGATACCATTTTGTAACTTTCCCTATTACCAGTAGTCCTAAAAATTGACACCATACCACAAGATAATGTGTCATTCCCAAGTTGGATTGCGCCACTCTATTTCTCTTCTCTGGTACTCAATCTTTCTTATGTGGAAGCAACTCATTGAGACCAACAACACACACAACCAACCTTATGCCGCGCACGAAAAATGTGTCCTAACAATCCTTCATTCACAACCAACATAATGTCGGGTGCGACAAATATTCCTCAACACGCACGACCTCTCATACTTCCCTCTAGAACCCATTATAATTACTACTGAATAATAATTGACAGAAAACAATTATAATAACGGAATGAACTCATAATTACAACTACACACAACCATTCTTGAGTTGTGCATGGAGTTGATCCCAATTGTGCACACAGACTATTTCCTTGTGTGTATGATGATTCAAATCTCGTCTCAGCATATCATTACCGATACCACGGTATTAGCCAACAAAAACTCTTAATAAATTCCATGCTCTACACATACAACAATTATGCAGAACTAACAAATACATGTGCATACCAACATAGTTATGTGTCGATTCCATAAACAAAAATAACATATCATTCACATGTTTAAAAAACATATAAACTCACATAACTATAATGGTCCATGCCCTATATATGCATTAAACATGCAATTCTACGACATATATAATCCACGAATAATTATACATATATACAATTGTAACACATAATATATTTAACATGTTTATGCACATTACTCAGAGAATAATGCACATAAGAATACACTTATCTTTTGTTGTAATCCACCAACTGTACGCAGACCTCAAAAGTTCCTCCGAGCCAAAGACTTGGTCTCTCGGAAACTCTTAGCAGCAGGTCACCCTCAATTTGGGTCTTAAACTCCACCAAGGAAAAGGATTCCTAAGACAAGATAAGTTCTATCTACAATCCAAAACATTCAGAAAAAGGTGCAAACACCAGTAAACAGACTACAATCCCTCATTCCTCACATGCATGTCCCACCCTAGGAAGTGTGCACCTTCTCTGCTCAACAGTCCTTGAGCTGCCCCACTTCCCTTCGAGGGCTTCAAAAACAAGTCGAACAGGAAGTCTCAGAGCCATGTAGTTGCAATTGGGCACCTTGGGAAAACATTTCCAAACAATTATGTCACTTAGAGAGAATTCTTACAGGCCTACAACATATTTCTTCAGTAGCACATGAGCCTGACAACCCGCTTCTTCAGTAGCACATGAGCCTGACAACCCGCTTCTTCAGTAGCACATGAGCCTGACAACTTGTTTCTTCAATAACAAACATGCCTTCCCAAGTATATGTTTATGCGATAGAAACAAGTTACAACAAGATACAGATGCTTAGCAGAGGAAAGTCGGTCTGAATGATGACGGAATGAGTGAATCCCCTCGAAATACATTAAAGCTCAACAATATATTTGCATGACTAAAACTAGACACATGTTGCCTTAAGAACTAGATTTACTCCACTTGGTGACTCATTCCCATCCCTTAGGAACTTAGGATAAATATATGTATCCCATAAACTATACTTTTGGAAATATTATTAAAATATTCCCTCTTCCTAACTCTTAGCCCATTTTCCTTTTCTAGTGGAGTTTAATCCCCTCGTCTATTTTTTTTTATTGGTCGGTGTGCATTGATATGTTTTGATTAATTATTTGAGTGTCATTACATTTTACAAACATAGGCTTGTTGCACTTTTAGCATCATGACACACTTATCCAGCTACGCGCAAAACTATGAAATGGATTCACACCCTCCCTTGCTGCATGTGTGCAAACACAACACTTGTCGCACTAATAACTACACAGGTACTTCGGCCTCAAAATACATATATAAAAATGCTCTCTGGCCCCAAAACACATTGGCTACAAAGACCAGTATGATGTGCACTACAAGACAATCCTCGTGCACTTCCTCAGGTGCATGTAAACTATGAAATGGGCATGGACTCCACCTTTTTTGTGCGCGTACAAAAAAACAACCAAAACTAAGTGTTGGAATCTCACCAGCTTATATGTTCATTTACATTCACAAATTGGGGTTTGGGCTAGGGGTATTACATTCCCCTCCCCCATATTTTTTCATTGTCCTTGGTGCATTATGTACAATCAAAACTTCAAAAGTATTCAAAAATATATGGGTACTCTGTGCGCATAGAATCCTCATTCTCCCAAGTTGCATCCTTGGGATCGTAACAGGTCCATTGGACCTTTACCAATTATATTTATCTATTCTAGAGTATCTTGAACTTCTGGTCCAATATGTGCATCGGCTTAACTCAAAAGTCACCTTCTTTCTCCACCTAAATCACACTCCAATCAATTACATGATTATCATCAGGCACATACTTTTTAAGAAGTGATACATGAAACACACTATGAATGCATATGGATGCAGGCAGTGTAAACATGTATGCGACATGACCAATTCTCTCCAGGATTTCAAACGACCCATAATAACGCGCTGCCATCTTTGAACAATTTCCCAACTTAAGTGAACTCTTCCTATCTTTCACTTTCAAAAACACATGGTCACCCACTTTAAATTCTCTATGAGTTATTCCTTTATCTACATACATTTTCTTCTTGTCATGGGAAGCCTTTAAGTTCTGCTTAATTTTCACCACCATTTCCTTGAGAAAATATGGCCCAACCACTGCTTTGTCTGTTGGGTTTTCCCAACTCAAAGGTGTGTTGCACTTTCTACCATAAAGTGCCTCAAATGGGCTCATCTTTAGAGATACTTGATACCCATTGTTATATGCAAACTCAACCAAATGAAAACAATCTTCCCATTTTTATGGTTTATCCATCACATACATCCTTAGCATATCCTCGATCACTTGGTTGAATCTCTTTGATTTCCCATCTAACTCTGGATGACAAGTTGTGCTAAATTTCAAATTTGTCCCAAATACTTTAAATAATATCTTCCAAAAGTTTGATGTAAATTTGGGATCTCTGTCAAACACAATTGTATTGGGTATGCCATGGAGCCTGACAATTCCCCTCATAAAAATATCAACAATATTTGTTTCCTTGTGAGTGAGCTTTACTGGGTAGCTTAGTGATGAAATCCATAGTCACAACTTCCCATTTCCACTTAGGAATTGGAAATGGTTATAGCAAGCCAGTTGGGTGTACATGCTCAACCTTGAATTTATGACATTCCAAACACTTGGCAATGAAATCATCCACTTCTCTCTTCATACATGGCTAATAGTATTGTTTCTTGACAGTTGCAATTGTCTTTTAGTAGCACGAGTGCCCAATATAAGGCACATTCTTCATTTCTTTTAATAGCGAAATTTTCAACTACTGAGAATCCGGCACATAAATTATTCCCTTATACATGAGGATTTCATACTCTTTTAACTCGGAATCTTCAATTTTCTACTGCAAATTACCTTGTTGTAATTTTGTCTTTATGTCTACATAGTGTTGATCTAAGTTTTCATCCTCTAAAATCCTATCTTTCAATTCTGATTTGTACATGTTGACGGTTGTAGAATTCATCTCATGCACTCTCCTACTGAGTGCATCAAACATCTTGTTCTCTTTACCCGTGATATGCTTTATATCAAAGTCATACTCATTGATGAATTCTAACCATCTACTTTTCCTGAAATTTAGAGTTCACTATCCAAACAAATATTTTAGACCTTTGTGGTCTATCCTCAACTCGAACCTTCTTCCCATGAGGTAGTGCCTCCACATCTTCAAGGCATGCACTGCACTATGTCTGTCAATTCCAAATCATGACTAGCATAGTGTCTTTCATGGTCTTTTAATTTCCTTGATTCACAGCACACTACATGCCCATTCTGACTAAGGAATCCACCAATCCCTTCCTTGCATGCATCAATGCACACAACGAAGTCTTCATTAGGATCACCAATTCTCAATATTGGCACACCTGTCAAAAAACTCTTGAAGTGTTGGAAACTCATTTTACAATTACAAGTCCACTCAAATATCACACCTTTCTTTTGCAAGGATGTGATTGGGTGTGCAATATTTGAGAAGCCTTCAATAAACCTTCTATAGTACCCTGCAAGTCCCAAGAAAGATCTCACCTCTGCAACATTCCTTGGTGTTTTCCATCCTTCAATGGATTTTATCTTCTTCGGGTCCACTTCTATCCCTTCCTTTGTAATGATATGACCCAAGTAATGAATCTTCCTCTGGTAGAATGATCACTTGCTCAAATTTGCATATAGTTGATGTTCTCTCAATACTTGTAGCACCATTCTCAAGTGATACTCATGCTCTTCTTCAAACTTTGAGTAAATAAGTATGTCATAAAAAAATACAATGACAAACTTATCTAAGTATTTTTTGAAAATACCATTCATTAAACACATGGAGACAATTGGTGCATTTGACAACCTAAGTGGCACTATAGTAAACTCATAATGGCCATACCTCTGTAAATTCTAACCTTGTACAATATCTATTGCAAACTGATATTCAGAAAAGAACATAAAAGATACAATGGCAAATACAAACATTACTCGGAGATTTTTCACCTGGAAACCCAAACTGGGAAAACCAACATATATTATATTCATACATAGTTTTACATTGTTTACAATACAATATACATATAGGAGCCAGCGACATCCAAAACCCTAACCCAATGACCTAGATTAGTCCAAAACCCTAATTCCTTAACCGGAAATAGAAAACCATCGACAAAAAACCATGTGCCGAAAAACCACCTAATATCATGTAGTCCCGGAAATATGTCGGCCCGAAAAAAAAAATTTAGGGGCATTGCCCCCGAACCCCCACGCGGGGGGCTCCGCCGCCCTGCACCCCTCTAACCCCCCTACGCACCCACCGCATGCACTCAGACACTACTACTCGTGCAAAGAATATAACACATACCCAACATTCGCCCACTTGTTGTTTTCTTTGCACACATGGGGTTATAGGGTAACATAGTCAACAATCCAAGGCAGCAATGCCCATGGATCCTCTACACCAAGAGAACTTCTCAGTGCTCACAGATTTTGTTAATGAATCTGCAACATTATTCAAAGTGTCCACCTTCATCAATGATACTTTCTTTTCTTCAATCATGGATCTTACAAAATGATATTGAACATCAATGTGCTTTGTCTTTGAATGATAAGCAGGGTTCTTCGCCAAGAAAATTGCACTCTGATTGTCACACTCTATCCTTACAGCTTCTTGTACCAACCCAATACCTGAACACAATCTTTGTA
>ML797392.1:140932-168907 GCA_009831015.1 Picea engelmannii
TGATACATTTATCTTCATCTGAAACTTTAATATCAACAGATACTAACTGACTTACTACAGTATTGAAGGCGTTCAAATGCTCTGCCACCGAGTCTCCATCTCTCATCCTCAAGTTATACAACTTCTTTCTCAGGAATAGTTTATTTACCAGGGACTTAGACTGATACAACTTCCCCAACATTTCCCATAAATCTTTGGTTGTAGCTTCCTCTGACACATTTAGTAATACTAAATCAGAGAGACACAGTCGAATTGTGCTCTTTACCTTCCGATCCGTCTTTTTCCAGTCATCTACAGAAGTTCCTGTAGGTGTCGTACCTGGATCTACCGCGATCCACTAATCTCTGTCCACCAAAAGATATTCCATCTTGAGCTTCCACAGCTCAAAGCTTTTCCCATTAAACTTCTCGATCTCCATCTTCGAATTGCTTTCCATTTCTTTTCACCTGAAAAACAATACCGCAGATCTCCCACTGTAACAAGGCTTATCACAGTCCCGAGCCAAACCCTTGACGACAAAGGCATCCCCCTGAAGCCAATAAAGATCTGATACCAAATGTAAATTCTAACCTTGTACAATATCTACTGCAAATTGATATTCATAAAAGAACAGAAAAGATACAATGGCAAATACAAACATTACTCAGAGACTTTTCACCTGGAAACCCAAACCGGGAAAACTAGCATATATTATATTCATACATAGTTTTACATTGTTTACAATACAATATACATATAGGAGCCAGCGGCATCCAAAACCCTAACCCAATGACCTAGATTATTCCAAAACCCTAATTCCTTAACCGGAAATAGAAAACCATCGACAAAAAACCATGTGTCGAAAAACCACCTAATATCATGTAGTCCTGGATATATGTCGTCCCGGTAATATGTCGGCCCGGAAATATGTCGGCCCGGAAATATGTTGGCCCGATGGAAATATGTCGGACCAAAAAAAAAAAATTCAGGGGCGTTGCCCCCGAACCCCTGCGCGCCCGGCACAGGCGCTCAGACACTACTACTCGTGCAAAGAATATAACACATACCCAACAACCTCGTCTTGAAGGTTGTCGTGTTGATTCCTTTTTCTGTAATTCTTACCGATGATAGCCTGATCTGAAGTCAATCTTAGAGAATATTTTTGCATCTTTCAGCTGGTCAAAGAGATCATCTATCCTTGGAAAAGGATACTTGTTCTTCATTGATACCTTATTCAGCTGCCTAAAGTCAATGCAAAATCTCAACATTCCATCCTTTTTCTTCACAAATAATACGGGGGAACCCTAATGTGACACACTCGAGCATATATACCCCTTCTTCAAAAGCTATTAAAGTTGCATTTGCAATTCTTTCAATTCTAGTGTACTCATCCTATAAGGAGTCTTGGATATTGGGGATGCTTCAGGCATTAGATTTATAAAGAAATCAATATCTCTTTTGGGTGGAAACCCTAGTATTTCTCTAAATACATCTTCAAACTCCTTTAAAATTGCATATAGTCTTCAATATTTGGCACTTATTGATGCCGACGCCCTCAACCCGCAGGCCGAAAGGCCAGGTCGACGTAGGATCTTTCCTTTCTCACAGCCCGAAGAACTCCCAGGCTCTTCTATTTCCCTATCGAGAAATTTGAACCCACAACAATCCTCGTGGGATCCCCTCTTTACACTTGGGGGATCGAACTTCGCAACTTTGCGAGGTCAGTGGTCGAGTATTTGACTCTCGAATCCTCGAAACCCGACAACCAGTCAACGCTGACCTTTTCTTATCAGGATTTCCTCTATCGCGATTTCAGCACTCGCGATGTCGAACAACTTGTACCCCCGACTCCCGATTCTCGATATGCCAAAACCCTGATATACTCATGGGTTTGACCTTTCAACACCTTCACCTCATCGGTGTTTCGGACTTCACGGTATCGTGAATCCTGATGTGAATGTTTCGGGACTTCTCGCTGCGAAAACCCAAAATAGTGTGCCACATGTCCACCTCTCTGACCCTTGTGGCCCCACACTATTCTCGTAATCGTTGGGATATCGCGTATCGCGATTTCACGATTCCCGTTGCCAAATTCACAGGACTACCATCCATAAAAATCCAATATGTAAATCCACGAGCAGATCCGACGGTCCTTGTGAATTGGATCTACGGTCCTACCCCTCTTGAGCTTTAAACCCTTCTATGCTTGTGCTATAACTCCCCTGCTTCTTCCTGAGATATGACGGCTTACAGAAATTCGTGAATCCTCCTCGGAGAATTCCGACCGTCCGTCCTTCCTTGGTGATTTCTGCGAATGACCAAATGTTCCTCCGCGGAACTTATCCACCTGCATGAAAACCTGCGACGCCTTCTCAATTATTCCAGTCGCAACTTCCCTACACTGTCCTTCAATAGTTTCAAAGGCCTTATCCTTCCTGAGATTTTCCCAACTCTGAATATTTCAGAGAACCTTACACGCACTCCTTGAGGCAGACATTCAACCACTCCCTAAGTGTTGAAATATTTTGACTCTGCGCATGCCTACAGCAGTAGTCTCTCAATGTTTCACTCAGGTTCACAACCCTGAAGCTTCACTTGGCCTGCGCACTCCTTGCACAGCTCCTATGCCCAACTGCACTTCTGGACGAGAACAAAAGCTACCCTATTTGAACCCTTTGTCAACGCACTCCTTGCAGGAGCCCTTGCTCAGATAGAGAAACAATTGAAACTCATTCCTTCTCCTTTCAGACTTCAAACTCTAAACATGAAATCATATACACAGCATATAAAGAAAATGTATGACAGGAATCAAACATTCACGAGCATATCATTCAACATCAATACACAGAGAATAAACATAAAACCATGAATTTGAATCAACCTCTTTCTATTAATTCAAATATCTGTACATGGGTGTTCTTGCACAGCTCTCTGCATGCTCTTGCTCCAATGCTTCTGATCTTCTTCTACTACTGTTACAATACACAATGAGGGTGTCTATATCACATTTACCTCTTGCGCTCTCAAACAGTCTAATCTAGAATTAAATTCTATCTACCTGCATTAACTACTTTAAATTACTTCTAACTACTAAGGACGAGAGCAAATCGCTCAAGGTCCATTTACAATTTACAAGTGCGCCTCATCTTAATGGCTTCATTTAAGATGGCACAACAACTTCAAAGGTAATTTCAAAATGTGTTCTAGCGCTTGTCCAGCTGTCTTTTTCCCCACGCTGGCTCGCTTGATGTGTTAGCGATGCTCCTGCATCATACTCCTCGGCTTGAAAAATTTCATGGGATCCTGTCCATGAGCTCACGCACAGTCTGTCCATGCTTCTGTATTTTTGCTTCAGTCTCCTAGCTAGCATCTTCAACTGGATGGTTCTTCCATTTGACCAGATACTCAAAGTATTTCTTTCGCCTGGTCCTCTTGCTCACTCTCTTGTCCAATATGCACTCTATTTGTGGCTTATCTGCAACTGGCATATGCTTTGTCCACTGGATCACTGGCTGCTCATCTCCAGTCTCTGTTTCCTCAACTTTATATGGGTACAAATCCGAGATATTGAATATCAGAGAAATTCCGATCCCATCGGGTAATTCAATCTCATAAGCATTCGCCCCAAATTTCTTCAAGACCCTGCATGGTCCAATTTTCTTCATCTTCAGCTTATTATATGTTCCTCTTGGGAACCTTTCCTTTCACAAATGTGTCAGAATTAAGTCACCAACTTCAAACTAAATTTGTCTCCTATGTTGATCTGCTCTACACTTATACTCCTGGCTTGAATTCTGCAATCGCTCCTTCACCTGGCTGTGAAGTTCTTTCATCGCCTCTGCAAATTCTTCTGCACTAGCGCTCCTAGTCGCAGTCTGTTCTAAATCCCTCAGTTCATAAATTCCCCTCGGCTACATGCCATAAACAATCTGAAATGGACTCTGGCCTGTGCTCCTGTTAACCAAATCATTATACGCAAACTCTGTCTGTGGTAATATGTTGTCCCACTGGCTGTGGTGCTCTGTCACCAAGCTTCTCAGCAAGTCTCCCGGACTTCTGTTTACCACTTTTGTCTGTCCATCTGTCTGAGGATGATAATCTGAAATAAACAACAAGTTAGTTCCCAGCTTCTTCCATAAGGTCCTCCAAAAATTCCCTATGAATTTGGTGTCTTGATCCGAAACTATGCTTCTCGGCAACCCATGAAGTCGAATGACCTCTTTGAAAAATAGGTTCGCAATGTGAGTTGCATCACTAGTTTTCTGACATGGAATGAAGTGTGCCATCTTGGAAAATCTATCCACCACCACAAAGATTGAATCACAACCTCTTTGTGTTCTTGGCAACCCCAATACAAAATCCATGCTAATCGCATCCCACAACCTCTCTAGTATGGGAAATGGTTGATAAAATCCTGCATTCTGCTTCCTTCCCTTCTAATGCTGGAAAATTCTACATATGTTCACGAATCTCTTGACATCTGCTCTCATTCCCGTCCAAAAATATGACTCATTCAACTTTGCAAACGTCTTGTCGTGACCAAAGTGCCCTGCCAATCCTCCACTGTGTTTTTTCTTCAACAAGTTCTCCCTCATGGATCATTTCGGAATACACAGTTGATTACCTCTAAACATTAATACTTCCTGGATAATGTATTCTATCCATGGGATTCTGTCTCTGAGAATTGGATTCTCAGCTGCTTCATACGCCTCTTTAAAATCTGGATCATCAGTGTACATGTCCCTGAGATCATCAAAACCTAACGTTTTGACTTTGAATTCCTGCCACAATAAACACTTCCTGCTCAAAGCATCAACAACTTTGTTAGCAGTACCAGAAATATGTTTTATCACAAATGTGAAATTCTGCATATACTCAACCCATTTGACATGCTTTTGATTCAACTTTTCCTGTTGAGTCACAAATTGCAATGCATGATTGTCACTGTATAAGACAAACTATTTCAGGATCAAGTAATGCCTCCATTTCTTTAATGCCTGTATGATAGCATAAAACTCCTTATCATAAGTGGAGTATTTCACTTTCGCTTCATTCAGCTTCTCACTGAAGTATGCTATCGGCCTGTCTTCCTGACTCAAGACTACCCCTATTGCAAATCCACTTGCATCACATTTCACCTGAAATGTATTTCAGAAATTCAGCAACACTAAAACTGTTCATTCCGTGATCTTCCTCTTCAACATATTGAAGATTTTCTCGGCTTCTGCAGTCCAATGAAAATACTTGTGTCTTTTCTTCACGGTGTCCATCATTTCTGCGTTAATCCCACTGAAATTCCTAATGAACTTTTAGTAGAAACTAGCCAATCCGTGAAAACTTCTCACCTCAAAGATATTTCTCGGTGATGGCCAATTCTTGATCACTTCTACCTTATCTGGATCCATCCTCAACTCATTTGCAGAAATAAAAAAATCCCAAGTAAATGAGTTTTGTCTTCATGAATGCGGACTTCTTCATGTTTATCAACAGCTTCTCCTGCTATAATTTCTGCATCACTATAGCCAAATGCTTCAGATGCTCTGCCACTGTTTTACTGAAAACCAGTATGTCATCCAAATACACAATGACAAATTTTCCGATGAACTCCCTCAGGACTTCGTTCATCAACCTCATGAAGGTACTCGACGCATTTGTTAAGCCAAATGACATAACAAGCCATTCATACAACCCCTCGTTGGTTTTGAATGTTGTCTTCCATTCATCACCTTCTCTCATGCGAATCTGATGATAACCTCTTTTCAAATCAATCTTTGAAAAATATTTTTCTCCACTCAAGAAATCCATCAGATCATCCATCCTCGACAATGGAAATCTGTACCTGATGGTTATCTTATTAATCTCCCTCGAGTCAGTACACATCCTCTAGCCTCCGTCTTTTTTCAGACTGAGTACTGTTGGAACAACACATGGACTCAAGCTCTCCCTAACTAATCCTTTGTCCAACAAGTCTTGGAATTTCCTTTTAACCTCTTCATTCTCTAGCAGCGTCAATCTATACGCATCTTTATTCAGAAAACTGGCTCCTAGTATGAGATCAGTATGATGACTCACACTTATGATCGGTGGAAACAAATGAGGTAATTCGTCCACTATTATGTCAGCGAACTCTTCCAGCAGTTCCTAAACTTCTTCTGGCAAATCATCCACTCTTGTGCTAGTCAGAATAATCTTAGGCTTTCTGACCATAATGAACTGTGGATCCTCCTTCTTCTTAACCTCTGTAAGAAGTTCCTTCCCACTCATGAGAAGTACTATGTTGCTTACTTCCAGCTTCACCTCCTTATCCTTGATTGGAAGCAACATGTGTGTCCTCCCATTCTTCTCTAGGGTGTATGTGTTCATTCTCCCATCATGAATCACATTTCTGTCATATTTCCATGGTCTACCCAGCAATAGATGACAAACATCCATAGGAATGACATCACATAAGATCTTATCATTATACCCTCCTATCTTGAATTCAACTAAACATTTTTTACTGACAGTTACCTGGTGTCCTTTTTGTAGCCACGAAACTCTGTATGGGCTTGGATGATCAGTCGTCTCTAGCTCCAGCTTCTCTACCATCTCTGTAGAAACGAGATTATCCATGCTACCATTGTCTACAATGACCTTTCATACCCTGTCCTTGGTTTTGCAAGACGTCCTAAAAATTCTGGTCCTTTGGACTGAATTCTCCACCTCCTTCTCGGGTGTCAAAAGGAATTTTCGCATCATCAGCGATCTTCTGCCTTCAGCATCTTCTGCTTCAACATCTTGCCTCTGTGCCTTGGCGATGTGAGATTCTCCACTCTCTTTCTTCTTATCTGGACACTCATAATACTTGTGCCCATTCTTCCCACATGTGAAGCATGTGATTACTCCACCTCTTCCTCTTCCTCTACCTCTAGTACGAGGAAAAGTGTTATTATCAGCATAATCTCCTCTTTGTTCATCATATGGCCCCCTTTGTGAGGTCTCACCTCTCTCAGTTTGAGTCTGAGGTTTCTTCTAGTCCTCTTTGGGCTTCTGGTATTTGTCCTGGGCAACTGATTTGCCTCTGGGATGACTTCTACCTCAACCTCTTTGACTCTGCTTTCGGCTCAGCTTCTCTTCCACTTTCAGAGCCATCTGATAAGCATCTTCCACCGTTCGGATGGTTACCATGCTCATCTCATCCTGGATATCATATCTCAGGCCATTCATATATCTGGCAACCTTCTCATCATCGCTCTCCCGATGACCTGCCCTAATGTTTAGTTTGTAGAATTCCTCAGTGTATTCTTTCACTGTCATCAGCATCTGTCTCAGGTTATGTATCCTCCTGAACAGAGTAATTTGATAGTCCCTGGGGATGAATTTCTCCTTCATCTTCATGATCATTCTATCCCAGCTCTTGATCTTCTGCTTTCCCTTGCAGTGTATGTCAACTTGTAGTTCATCCCACCACAATGTTGCATGTCCTTTCAATCTAGTGACAACATGCTTGACCTTCTTGTCTTCCTCGACATCTTCGTATTCAAAGTATGTGTCTAGAGCTCTAATCCAGTCTAGAAGCTCCTCTGCATCCAAGTTTCCCTCATAAACTGGAATTTCCATCTTTTCTCTTAGACCCATCCTTGCAATAGATTTGATCAAACGCTCATTTGATGCATCTTCAGCTACAACTTCTTCTTCACATTCAGCCTCAACTTCACTCTCGGAATCACTAAGATCCCCTGCACTGGTTGTGCGTCTTTGATTTGTCTCCATGTCTTTGAGCCTGTCTCATAGATCACACATCTCTCTCTCCATGATTGGATCTATCATCTTCCTGCCTCTTCTTCTCAGCATTTCCCTCTCCTCTGGTGGATCGGGTGTTTGTATGTCCCTTCTCCTTGGCGGCATGGTGAATTATCTTCTTCTTCTCTGCTATATAAAGAAAAGAACCTTTCTATGCTCTGATACCACTTGATGCCGACACCCTCAACCTGTAGGTCGGAAGGCCACGTCGACGCAGGATCTTTCCTTTCTCACGGCCCGAAGAACTCCCATGCTCTTCTATTTCCCTATCGGGAAATCTGCATCCACAACAATCCTCGTTGGATCCCCTCTTTACACTCGGGGGATCGAACTTCACAACTTTGTGAGGTCAGTGGTCGAGTATTTGACTCTCAAATCCCTAAAACCCGACAACCAGTCAACGCTGACCTTTTCTTATCGGGATTTCCTCTATCGCGATTTCAGCACTTGCGATGTCGAACAACTCGTACCCCTGACTCCTGATTCCCGATATGCCGAAACCCCGATATACTCGCGGGTTTGACCTTTCAATGCCTTCACCTCATTAGCGTTTTGGACTTCGCGATATCGCAAATCCTGATGCAAATGTTTCGGGACTTCTCACCGCAAAAACCCGAAATAGCGTGCCACTTGTCCACCTCTCTGACCCTTGTGGCCCCACACTATGCTCGTAGCCGTCGAGATATCGCGTATCGCAATTTCACAATTCCCGTTGCCAAATTCACGGGACTACCATCCGTGAAAACCTGATATGTAAATCCACAAGCAGATCTGATGGTCCTTGTGACTCGGATCTACGGTCCTGCCCCTCCTGAGCTTTGAACCCTTCCATGCTTGCACTGTAACTACCCTGCTTCTTCCTGAGATCTGACAGCTTACGGAAATTCACGAATCCTCCTCAGAGAATTCCGACCGTACGTCCTTCCTTGGTGATTTCTACAAATGACCAAATGTTCCTCTGCGAAACTCGTCCACCTGCGTGCAAACCTGTGATGCCTTCTCAATTCTTTTGGTCGCAACTTCCCTGCGTTGTCCTTCAATAGTTTCGAAGGCCTTATCCTTCCTTAGCTTTTCCCAACTCTGAATCTTTCAGAGAACCTTGCACGCACTCCTTGTGGCATACATTCAACCACTCCCTAAGTGTTGAAATCTTTTGACTCTGCGCACGCCTACAACAGCAGTCTCTCAATGTTTCACTCAGGTTCACAACCCTGAAGCTTCACTTGGCCTGTGCACTCCTTGCACGACTCCTGTGCCCAAATGCACTTCTGGACGATAACAAAAGCTACCCTATCTGAACCCTTTGTCAACGCACTCCTTGTGGACAATTCGACTACACTCCTTGCAGGAACCCTTGCTCAGATAGAGAAACAATTGAAACTCATTCCTTCTCCTTTCAGACTTCAAACTCTAAACATGAAATCATATACACATCATATAAAGAAAATGTATGACAGGAAGCAAACATTCACAAGCATATCATTCAGCATCAATACACAGAGAATAAACACAAAACCATGAATTTGAATCAACCTCTTTCTATTAATTCAAATATCTGTACATGGGTGTTCTTGCACAGCTCTATGCATGCTCTTGCTCCAATGCTTCTGATCTTATTCTACTACTGTTACAATACACAATGAGGGTGTCTATATCCCGTTTCCCTCTTGCGCTCTCAAACAGTCTAATCTAGAATTAAATTCTATCTACCTGCATTAACTACTTAATGCCTTCTACCTACTAAGGACGAGAGCAAATCGCTCAAGGTCCATTTACAATTTAAAAGTGCACCTCATCTTAATGGCTTCATTTAAGATGGTGCAACAACTTCAAAGGTAATTTCAAAATGTGTGTTGGCGCTTGTCCAGCTGTCTTTTGTCGCGCTGGCTCACTTGATGTGTTGGCAATGCTCCTGCATCACTTATCCTTAGATGCATCCTCCATATGTTCTACAAATACTTGACATCCTTTCCTGAAGCTTTTCTGCAGCTGAAAGGATGAAACTTATATAATATTTACAACCGTTGGAATACCCTGCATTGTTTTCAAGTTCCCTTCTTCATCCAAGCATGTAAAATCCTTACTATAGCAATCTAGGACAACATTATGCATGTTCAACCAATCCATACCAATTAGGAAATCATATGAGCGCAAAGGTGTGATATTCAAATATGCTCTTGTGCACAATCCATTCATGTCCATTGGCAATGCCTTAACCATCTCATTAATTTTCCATTTTTCTCATGTAGCTAGCTGCACCAACCAAGGTTTCCCAATCTTTATTTTTGGTAAATTAAATATTTTCACCATGTTAGGATCTAGATAACTATGACTAGATCCTGAATCAATTAAAATAGCAATGGGTTAGTTGTTGATCGTACCTTCCACTTCAATCATATGTGATTGAAACTTAGTTTTCTTGTTATCCAGGGCTGCGTAGATCCTAGCTACATTTCTTCCCATGTCCTCCACTATAAAAACTTGTTGTGCATTGTGAACAACCTTCACTTTTTCACCTCTGTGAGGGAAATCTCTATACATATGATCTCCCTCACAACCCCAACACTTCACTGGATGTTGCCTTGGTATTTACCCCATTGACTCTATTAATCTAGGCTCCTTGGGAGTTGGTTGTCCCTAAAAATTATTTCTGAATATTGGTGGTTTGGTCCCCTTCTTCCTCTACTCCATATTTCCCTTCGTCTTGTCTTCTCAGGCCTTTTGGTAAGTGGGCATTCCTCTATGCTAATCATAGAGACCTTTGTCTCTCCTTATAGTTTCCTCCAATGTCTTGGGATCATCATACTATATATTATCACTAATAAACAATGGCAGCCCACTCAAGTACCTCTGAATCTTAACATGTTCATCCTTGATGAAGAAAACATATTTTAGTAGCTCTAGAAATATACTCTCATACTGATCTATGGTCATGCTCCCAAGATTGTGTTCGAATAACTCCTTCATTTTCTTGTCATAGTAAAGTTTGGTTACGTATTTATTTTGAAAATACCACTTGAACTCCCTCCAAGTAACATTTCTCTCATCAGTATGTTGCACTTGCACAAACTAGTCCCACCACATTGACGCTTTTCCCTTGAGCTGGTAGATGGAAACTCTCTCTTCTTCATGTGAAGAGTAATTGTGTAACTGAAAGTACTTCCTCATGCCCAACAACCAGGTCTATGCATTTTCATCCTTCTTGTGTTCACCATAAAAAGTATGAGGCTTAATATTATTCATTTCCCCATGTATCTCATCCACCCCAGACCTCCTCTTATGTTTTCTGACAAGAGATGGGCTTGAACTATTGCGTGTTCTCATTCGTCTTGGAGAGTGATGGTGATGGTTGTTAACACTTCTTGTTTTTCTTCTTTCATCATGAGACACGTGTCTCCTTTATCTTCTTGACTCGGTCTCCTTATCCATCTTTTTCTCAATTATGTCCAATCTCTGTAGCAACTTGATGTTGAAGCCATCTTGTTTCTCCTTAGATTTCATAAGCCTATCATTATTTGTTTTATAACTTTGGACATCCTTTTGCAATGTTTTTATGGTCCTTACCAAGTTCATGCTTTATTCTTTTCCTTCGCTATGTCCATTTGAATATGTACCCTCATAACCTATATTTTCATACATGCTTCTAACCTCATCTTCATGGGTATGGGTTCTGTGTGCATATTCCACACTTCTGATCTATGCGCTAATTCCATTCTTTTCAAATTGTTGTTGACTCTGCAAAATGTGTAGGAAACAAGACTTGTTAGACTCAATAATTTATGAAAACCATAATTACTATGCACATTATGTTCCATAAGTATATCAAAATCCTTTCTTTTGATTCCTGGTGAATTTAATAGCCTAATTCAAAATTCTGGGTGAATATTTGGACTCCTCTGTCCAGAACTTTTCCTCCTCTTTTCTCTCAGTTTCTTTCTTTAAAATCTCATGTGTATACCAATTATGTGTTATACACCCATATTCATCATGTGTGTATGCTATACACTCACAATACCAAACGCACATACAATGCACCAATATTCAGTGTGCACAGTTTCTATATCGGGAACTAATATTTACCACACTCAACTTTTGGGTTTCACGCATCGTTATCTAGTGCATACAATGTTTGTGTCACACTCTAATATTCCACACAAATTACAACTTTTCTCTGCGTCGTTCCAACATTCACTGTGCACCCTCTCACACCTAATACTCAATGCACGTCTCTAATTCTGCTCCAGGCAGAGCCAATATTCCACATGCACGCACTACCCACCAACAATATGCGATGCTCATATTCAACATGGGCTCACTGCACATCACCAATATTCAATGTGCGTGCCATGCACACTATTCTTTTGCACACACCCATCAATTATGCATGGCGCCCATATTCATCGTGCACGTATTGCACTCCCATATTATGTGTGCTCCACAAGTTCTACACCTTGCAAAACTCTAATATTCAGTGCGCACATACCAGACACCGATATTTTGCGCGCATCACAACTCTGCACCGCGCAGTGCCAAAATTTAGTATGCACACACTGCACACCAATACTTAGCATACGCAAGTCCATTCTTCACTCAACTGATTTTTTTCCATATCTTTAGCATGCGACCACCATGACCATCATAAAAATTCCCACCTCACCAACTTCATGTTGATATCTGGCCCATACAAGTCCAATATTGAAACAAAATTTTTGATACCACTTTGTAATGTCCCCAACTCTACTCTGGTCCATGTCACATCAAAATTTTGACTTATGATACCACTATGTAACTTTCCCCATTACCAGTAGTCCCGAAAATCTACACCATACCATAAGATAACGTGTCAGTCCCAAGATGGATCATGCCACTCTATTTCTCTTGTCTAATACTCAATCTTTCTTCTATGGAAGAAACTCATTGAGACCAATAGAGCACACATTGACCAACCTTTTGCCTCACATGGCAACTATGTCCTAACAATCCTATGTGCACAACTGATATAATGTCGGGCATGACAATTGTTCCTCGACACGCATGACCTCTCAGGCCTCACACTAGAACCTATTATAACTATTGATGAAAAATAATTGATAGGTAACAATTATAATAACTGAATGAACTCATAATTACAACTACACGCGCAACTGTTCTTGAGTCGTGCACAGAGTTGGTCCCAATTATGCGCGCAGACTATTTCCCTGCGTGCGCGAGAATTCAAATCTCATCTCATCATCTCTTGACCGATACCATGATATTAGCCAACAAGAACTCTTAATAGATGCCCTAGACATAGAACAATTATGCATAACTAACAAATACATGCACAACCCAACATAATTATGTATTGATTCCATAAATAGAAATAGCATAGCATTGACATGTTTAAACAACATATAAACTCACATAACTATCATGGCCCATGCTCTGCATATGCAACAAACATGTATATCTACAACATATATAGTCCATGCACAAATATACATATATACAACTGTAACACATAATATGTTTAACATGTATATGCACATTACTCTGAGAATAATACACATAAGAAGACACTTATATTTTTTCGTAATCCACAAACTGTGCACAGACCTCTAACTTTCCTCCCAACTATAGACTATGTCGCTAAAAACCTCTTAGCAACAAGTCACTCCAGAGATGGGGCTTAAACTCCACCAAGGAAAATGATTCCTAAGCTAAGATAAGGTCTATCAAAAGTCCAAAACATTCAGACAAAGGTGTGCCCAACACCAGCAAACAGACTATAGTCCCTCATTCCCCACTTTCATGTCCTTCCCTAGGAAGTGTACCCCTTCTCTGGTTCATAATCCTTCAATTGCTTCACTTCCCTTCTGGGGCTTCAACAACAAGCCAGAAAGAATGCCTCAGAGCCATGTAGCTACAACTAGGCACCTTGGGAAAACAATTCTCGTCATTTCTCTCGATGGAGAGAATGCTTACGGTCATGACAACCCGCTTCTTCAGTAGCACACCGGCCTGACAACCCACTTATTCAATAGCACACAGGCCTTCCCAAGTATAGGGTTATTCGAATTCGATGATAATAGGTTACAACAAGATATATATGCTTAATAGAGGAAATTCGGTCTTAATGATGAAGGAATGAGTGAATTCCCTCGAAATACACTAAGGCTCAACAATATATTTGCATGACTAAAATTAAACACATGTTACCTTAAGAACTATCTTTGCTCCACTTGGTGACTCATTCCCACCCCTTAGGAACTTAGGAAATATATATATATATCCCAAAAATTATACTTTTGGAAATATTATTAAAATATTCCCTCTTCCTAATTATTAGCCCCTTTTCCTTTTCCAGTGGAGTTTAAGCCCCACGTCTCTTTTTGTCTGATTGGTTTGTGCACAGTGATATGTTTTCATCAATTATCTAAGTGTCATTACATTTTACAAAGATAGGCTCACTGGAATTTTATCATCATGGCACACTTATCTAGGTGTGCACAAAACTATGAAATGGGCATGCACCCTCCCTTGGTGTGCGTGCAAACTCAACACTTGTTGCACTAATAACCACACAGGAACTCCGGCCTCAAAATACATATATACAAAGGCTCTCTGGACCCAAAACATCATGGCTACAAAGCTCGGTATGATGTGCACTTCAAGACGATCGTCATGCACTTCCTCAAGTGTGTGTAAACTATGAAATGGGCACGCACTCCACCTTTTGTACGCACGTACAAAAACATAACCCAAAACTAAGTGTTGACAACTAACTGACTTATATGTTCATATACATTCACAAATTGGGGTTCGATCTAGGGGTATTACATATAAACCATTATTGAATATATAAACAATTACATCAATAAACTAAATATATTATACACAGTAAACACCATGTGATTTCACATAAGAACACTTATTTTTTATGTAAATCACCAATTGTGTGCAAACCTCAGACGTTCCTCCCATCCATAGAATCTGTTGCTCATACAATTTCAGCAGCAGGTCACCCTCGATATGATACTATAACTTCACCAGGGAAGGATTCATAAGCCAAACTTTGGTTTATACTCAACAATTAATCTCAGGTCAAAGTGCTAATTATTGCAACTAGCCTACAAACTCTCATTTCTCACACGTCTATCCCACCCCATGAAGTGTGCCCCTTATCTTCTCAACAGTACTTGGCTGCCCCACTTCCCTTTTAGGGCTTCAACAACAGACTAGAAAGAAAGTCTCAGAGCCCTATAGTTATTTCCTCGCACACCAGCAAACAGTCTTCGACAATTCTCTCACAAGAGAGAGAGACGTTCCACGAGCCTGACAACCCACTTCTTTAGCTTACACGGGCCTTTCCACCCCCTCTTTACTTCCAAAAATATTAGTAATATTTTTACCCTCATCCCTCCCTAGATCTTTCCCCATACCATATATGAGAACAGAATGACGAAATTCCCCGAAAATATATTAAGTTTCCCAATATATATGCATGTCCCCTACTGGACACTTGTATTCATGAAGCTTCATGAGCTCCACTTGTATATGTTCCCCCACTCTTGGAACTTAGATTATATATTAAAATAGTATTTCCTTGAATCAAGCCCCCTTGACTTAGCTCTTAGTCTTAGACCCATATCCCCCTTTCCTCTAGTGGATTTCTTGGTCCCCCATACTCTTTCGTTTGATTGGTCTACAACAACAATGTTTTTATTATAAATATGAATGATACAAATTACAAAGATATTATAATCATATAGGAACTATGGCCGCAAAACATATGACATGATGACACTTAGGCCCAAAATATCTTGGCTCACCAGCCTACCTGTCCAATTACATTTTGGGGTTCGACCTAGGGGTATTACATTTCTTGGAAAAGGGATGACAATAAGGGAGAACATTGTGAGGAAGATTTCCAGGGACCAGGGGAATGGAATGATCATGGGTGTTGTGGGAAGGGGGAAGTATTTTGGGATTTTTAAAAATAGATTGGTGTTGGGAGGCAAGATATTGGAGGTTGGGATGCATAGTAGGTTAGGGATCTCAACAGATTAAATGGAATGGAGTTGGGAAATAATGCCAAAATGATCGTTTTTTAGTATCTTTTCCATTCAGTGGGAACTGATGATATCAGAGGAGCCTGTCAAAATGGCTCGTAACTTATAAACATGTTCCTCCTATTGGAATTGCATAGTTAAGTCCTTAAAATCCATGGTGATGGGGCCTAGTGTGCGTAACCATACAACACCTAGCATGATGTCACAATCGCCCATATTGATAGAAAACATATGAAAATTTAGGTGGCACTGACCAATTTATAGGTGCACATTTTCACAACACCCCCCATGATCCAAATTTATAAATGGACCAAAATGAAACACAAATTTATAACAAAAACACAGAGATACAACGAAACTTGACTTCTATTAATAAATGAACTGTGTTGAACTGTAAACAAATACAGAATGAAACAAACAAATGCATTCGCTAGAGCGCATTATAATGAGGATGAAAGGAATTTTCATCATAAATTAATAATGAGGAAACCCTAAACATCCAAAAACCTAACCCTAGGAGAAGAAACACCAAAAGGCTTGTGGGCCCCGATGGGGTTAGTTGGTACACCAACTTCCCGTGGTCATAATTATTGCTTACAATCTTCGCTTGGCACACTTGATATCCCGTTGGAAAGGTCTAGCCAAGAAGTGGACATTTCGGTTGGCCTAGACATGCCTTCGGCTATTATATGGATGCTAACGCGCCTAGAAAACGATTTTTAGGGCCTCAAAACAACCTCAGAAGTTCAGGACCCTAAAATGTGTAGAAAAACTGCCAAAATGGAAAATTGTGCATTGAGCCAATGGAATAGGTGGGTGGCCACCGATATCCACCTAGATCACCCCACATTTCATGGAACTACCATTTGTAATCATGATTTAAAAATTCTTGACTGCATAGATATAACAATTGGTCTCTTGGGAAATGTGGTGATGAATAAAATTATGGGTGTTTCTATTGTCAACTAGGATGATGAATTTCCTATGCTTAATGTAGACAATTAACTTGAGAGTTTGGGGAGCAGAAAAACTATTGAGGGCGTTCATAAAATCAACAATTCAACTTTTGGTGGATTAGAGGGATAGGTAGGATCATATGCTTGGGGTATCTCTTCAACATGGGGAGCATCGACATCCTCATCAGAAAAATCCTCAGAAATGGTCATAAAAAACTTATGTTCCTTACACTTGTGCCCCGGAAAATATTTGTCATCACAATTATAGAAAAGACCCTTAAGTTGGAATTCAACACTTTTTTACCAGATTAATTGTTGTATCTTGAAAAGAGTGGTAGAAGGAGCAGGATTAGTGGGTCTAGGATGAGGAATAAAGAAGGGTTTCCAATTTTTGGAAGAGACTACATGATGTTCTTTGACATGTTGAGTAGCTTCCAATCAAGTCTGGGGGTGATCCATTAGGACTTGGGATCAGGTGTCTCCTTTAGGCCACTGATAAAGCATTCCCTAAAGAAGGCATTAGACATGTCATACATTATGAAAGCCAATTTCTCAAAGTTGTCAATATAGTCTTCCACTATGCCAGACTGTTTCATTTTGGTCAAACGTACCAAATGGTGTGTGTTGGTGTCAAAGAGTTCGTAAATATTTGCAACAAAATCTGTCCAAGAAACATACCATTTGTGTGAATTTTTGTGCAATTACCACCATTCAAGATATAGATAAAGGACACCATAATGAAGTTTGGCCAAACCATTAGTAATGTCATGCAAGGAGAAATAATGTTCCATTTGAGTGACCCAGCCCATGGGATCCAAGCCATCAAATTTTTTCACCTCAACTTTGAGAAGACACAGTTCAGGATGAAAGGCATGGGAATGGGAGGACTCAATGTATTCATGGTCAGAAGGTTGTTCATAGTAGGTAAGGTTCGGGAAGTGGCTCATCCATTTGTTGATTTTGGCTTCTAGGGAGTCAAAGTAGCCATTGAGGGATTCATATTGGGTATTGAGGTTCTTGACTTTGGAATTGAGGAAACCAATGTTGTGATTGATTTCCTAGACATCAATCTTGTTCTAGTTGTTGTTGGTGATCAAGGAAACAATTTATTGGTTGCAGGTGAGAGTCATTTGTGAATAAGAAAAAAATGGGCAAGTGGGACCACATAGAAAAAAAGGTTACAGGTGAAGGGAACCATGGCGATTAGGTTGGCTGGCTCCACAAAAGAAAAAAAGGATTATAAATGATAGGTACCACTGTGATTAGTACAAAGAGGGGAATCCAATGTGATATGTCCCAAATAAGAGTGCTGGTGGGACCACTATATATATATTTTTACTCCTGTAGAGTTATACTCCAGCTTGAAGAATATTGTAGTGACAGAATTGCAAAATGGTTAATCGGGACAATTTTGTAGGAATTCTGTAACTTGGATGCATGAGTCATGGTTGAGTTGCAAAAATTGCCCTTTGTTTATGTTCTATTTGGTTTCGATAGCAAGGGTCGTGGTTTTCAAGGTTCCTATGGACAGGGGTTTACCCTGTGCTATAGCTCTTTGATATACGTATGGGGTCGAACAATAGTACTTGGCCAAATATCTTAGGGCACCAACTAGGGAGGATCGACTGTACCCTTAGCTATACTACCCGATCACCCAGGTACTAGAGAGTAGTCTTCCCGAGTGTTGTTCTCTGTGCCACTATAACAGTTAGGTGGTCGATCGATTGATCTATAGTTGGTTTCAGGAGACCTAGGGGAATCACTATATACTCAAAGGTACCTGGGAGTGTTGGTTGTGTACATTTTTTTATGATGCGATACTACTCGAAGGGGTACCATCAAGGGTTATATAGGTTTCCAACTAGATTAAACAATGGTTTCGAGTAACCCATGAAACTGTCTATATTTCTTGCGTGTTGTCTTCCCTAATCACGGTTTTACTCACCGAACAAAAGATATATGTGCTTTAAATATACCGACAGTACACGTCTTTACCCAGAATTTTTTTTTCCCAAAATTTCTTCAGAGGAAAGTGCTTTGATACCACTTGTAAGGTACTAGATGTATTATGAAAAGTAGAACAAAATAACTGTGAAGGATACCAGAAGAAATAATGAAATATAGAGAACAATAACACAAGAAATAATACCTTTATTGATAGAAAGCTAGGTTCACTTGCCTCTTCTAGGGGGAAACTTGTAATAGAGCAGAGCTTGAATACAAACAATTCTGACAAAACTTCCCCATGCCTTCTACTTATTTATACTAATTCTATCTTGTAAAGAACATTCTAGAGGAATATATTTCTAGAAACGAAAAATTACATTAAGTCTTCTTACATAAGAATTTTTCAGATTATTATATATCCCTTATTTAATAATGTTAGCCTTTATTACATAGAAAACATCTTATTCTACCTACATGAGGGGTTAGGGAGGTTAGGTCCCTAACAACCTACTCATTAAATTCATTGGAGTTAAATAAGTTGAATCTTCACTTAGGAAAAGTGGTGGAAACTCCTTTACCTTGTGTTACACTCAAAATTGGTCCTTTAAGTTATTTGAGTGAATTTGATCCATTATTGTTAGTTATCGCATTAAAAATCACTTTTCCTATCCTAATTTACCTTTTACAATAATCATTTTACAAAAATATTCCTAAAAGTGGTTCTAAAAGCTATGCAAGTGCAATTCTCAAGTTAGATATTGAATCATACACTTGTAAGGCCATGATATCTCTTGACAACTAAGGAGAGCCTCATTTTGTCCTATAAAGGGAAGGTTCTTGGTGAGGTTGAGAGGAAGGAGTTGGTAAGATAACATTGTTATGCTGGTGAAATTGGGCTAGGTCCTTGTAGATATAAAATTGGCTCATGTGCAGGGAAAAATTCAAGGATGTGATATTTATCCTAGAGTTTATAAAGGTAGGTGAATAATGTATTCAATTTCCATTTTAAGGTAGGCGAATCAATGATTTTTTTCATAGAAAAGTATACCAACTTAGGAGAAATTTTCTAATTAAATAATTTATAGTCGATGAATATTTATGATATGTGTTTCTTGTGTTGGGTTAAAACAATATGAAAATAATAAAAAATAAACAAGATTAAAAGCAAAACTAGAACATTAATAAATTAAATTGAAAAAAATTGAAGTCCATATAAATGAAAATTTAAGAACAATTTACCATGATAGTAAAAACCAAGCATAATAATCATAAAATTTTGTAAGAAAATAAGCTAACATAAATCCATCTTAATTTCATATAAGTTTCGTCTAAGAGCCTAATGGTTAAGAGCACGTGTTTCCTCCTTGGAGGTCGCACGTTCAAATCCAGAGGGTGGTAGGGTATGTATAGTCGAATTGTTGCGCGGAGGGAGTCCCTTGTCCCACAAACAAGGGGGTCTCATAAGGGTCCCTTGTGCCACAAAAAAGGGGTCTCATACACAAATCTAGTGTCGACAGTGACCTTAAAAATAGATTTTTATTTTTATTTTTTTTCTGAACCAACGTCAATCCATCTTAACTCCAGATCTATCATGCGCTGAGAGGGATCAAAATCCTCGAGGTGAAAACCTCCATTTAGAGTGTAAAACTTGAGGAAAGGTTTTCACCTCGAGGGATTTGATCCCTCTCGAGGCATGAAATATCTGGATTTGTGTTGGTTCTAGTCATAGACAAGAACGTGAAATTTTTAGATGATAATCTTTATCTATATGTATATGTTTAAGATGAATTTGATACTTTCAAATTTACATCATTGTGAATCCAAATAATAACAAAGTAACAATGTGATGAAGATGTTGAATAATAAAAAAATGGAATTGTTAAGATATTGAATAACATATACACTACATATCATTAATAAGTGATATGAGGAAGATATTGAATAACTCATATATTACATAGTAATTGGTCTAAATATATCTTCTTCCGCTATCTTCTTCCGCTTTTATCTTACACACATCAACACACTTTCCCATATTTTTATATCGATCATATGGAAATGGAGGTTGAAATTGGAGACCATGCAAAGCTTTAAGTGTAGATATTGTAGTAAAAGTGAGACCTTGATGAATTTTAGACCTCCTAAGCTTTTCACATTATATATATGTTAATATTATAATAGTTTTGATGTGCAAATACTAATAGATAAATCACACCTGACCAAACAAAGGATATTACTTCAACTTATATATCTATTTTGAAATTGATTTTCATTGCGTTATTGCTAAATTCATTTCACTTGATAATTTGGAGTATCTCACAATTCAAATCAATATAGAGGATTAATTTATTTCATATCAAATTTTCAATTAATGCTAAATTCATTTAACTTGATAATTTGCAATATCTCATAATTGAAATCCGTATAAAGGATTATTTTCCTTCGTATCATTTCTTCAATTAATTAATCCATCAAAACATTTTTTATAGTGATATTGAAATCAATATAGACGATTGATTTCGTTCGTATCATTTCCTCAATTAATTAATGCATCAAATCATTTTTCATAGTATTATCACTGCACCCTATTGTTTTTTATTATATCATTGTTAAAATGAATACACCTGCTTGATTATGCTAAATCAATTTTCATTGAATCATCACTTAAATCAATGCATTTTTTTGCATTATGTCATTATTGAAATCAATGCAACTAATTGCTCTAAATCATTTATCATCATGCCATCACTAAAATCAATTCATTGCATTGTTTTGCATTATGTCATTATTGAAATCATAACAACTAATTGATCTAAATCATTTTTCATTGCACCATCTCTAAAATAAATGCACCCTATTTTTTGTGTTATATCATTTCTCAAATCATTTAGACTCCTTTATTTCTATAAATCATTTTTTTAATATCATCATTGAAATGAATATGCCCTATTGTTTTGTTTTATATCATTATCAATGAAATCAATGCACCATATTGTTTTATGTTATATCATTATCATTGAAATCGATGCATGCTATTGTTCTATGTTATATCATTGTCAAAATGAATACAACTACTTGATTATGTTGGATCATTTTTCATTGTATCATCACTTAAATCATTGCTTTGTTTTGCATTATGTCATTATTGAAATCAATGCAACTAATTGTTCTAAATCATTTATCATCGTGTCATTACTAAAATCAATGTATTGTATTGTTTTGCTTTATGTCATTATTGAAAACATAACAACTAATTGCTCTAAATCATTTTTCATAGTACCATATCTAAAATAAATGCACTGTATTGTTTTGTGTTGTATCATTGCTAAAATCATTTCAACTCCCTTATTTCTCTAAATCATATTTTTAATATCATCACTAAAATTTTGTATTATATGACTAAAATTAATATGCCATATTGTTTTGTGTCATATCATTGTTGAAATCAAGGCAGATATTCAATGATTGACATTGCATTCTCTTTTAGTTTCCATGATTGGAACATATCAATAATATAAACTCAAATCTCCTGAATTTTGAAACATCCTTCATTTTATTTTATTTTGTAAATGAGTGTGTGAATCTATATTGCTTTATAAGTTTATAGTACAAAATTGATGCAAGGTTTCCCAGGATCTGCCTGAGCGGAAACCAGATCTAGGGTCCTTGAAGTGTAGTATCTGAAAATAAACAAAAATTGTCTGGGTCGCCACAACGGGAAACCAACCCAGGATACCATAATTCAGTCTAAAAACTTCATCAAAAGAAATCAAAAAAGTCTAAAAATAGTAGGGTGAGATCCTACTCTGAGAGACAAGGTCTGGGTGGGTCCTGCACTAGTCTTGGTTGATGGGGTGCTCTGCGTTCCCTTTCTATTGTGCCGCATCCTCATCCCTCTATTCCACTAGACTTAGCTTTTTGATGCAAGCTGGGGTTCCATTACTGTCGGCTGGAGTGATATATATATGGTGGACGTAGCATAGATAGAGATGAAATTGTCCTGCCATCCACTCCAGTTTCTCTTGTTGTCTTTTCTAGTCCTCCACCAGCCTTTTTACCCCCATCTCCAGGTTGTTGAGGCAATTGAGAATTCTTGTGTGCTCTTTCTTATGCTCTTTGGTTTCCGTCCTGTTGCTCTCCCCCCGGTTCGCACACATCTTACCTATCAGCATTTTGGCTCTCCAAGATTCCTCCACCATCCTGTGGTAGAGGGTTATCCTTGATTGTGTGGTTCTGGGGTCCTATATCCTCCCTGCTTCCTGTGTTAGTGTTGACTAGGATTTTCCCCTCTGGGCATTGTTAATTTTTCCCACCCATATTTTAATGATCGTCTTCCCCTTGGTGTCTACCTTTGTGAGGAAGGTGTTCCTTGCGTCCCTGGCCACCTGTTCAATTCTTGTCATCCGGCGGGCACTCTGTGGAGGTTCCTTTCCCTGGGGGCCTCTCTTGCTATTGGTTTTCTTCATGCGCACCATCTTAACTTGCAAGTGGTGGTTCTTACGTTGGGTTCTTTCCCTATTATGTTGCACCTCCTTCTGATAAGTAAGGTGGCCCCTGTAAATGCGATGCCTCATTCTGTGATATGTTCTGGTGTCCCAACCTTTATGGAGCCAACCCGGCTATGGTCCCATCCTTGCAATCATGATCTGCTCATCAAGGTGGTCCTGCCAGTCAGAAGACTCTGTTCCAAAGCGTGTGCACTTGATGACCCTGTCGTTATCCCTGCGTCAATGCTCTACCCTGCTCATTGTACACCATCCCTTTCCCGGTCCCATCTTGGTACTTAGGTGAGGTGTGTTCCTACTTGGGCCTGGTGAGACCTGTCATCCATCGTCCTTTGTCGCCTGCGAGTTAGGTCCATCATCCTTTGTCACCTGCAATTTATCTCTTCTGCTTTCCAATGGGTAACTTCTATACTTATTTTTATTGACGGGGTTGTGGTGTCGTACCTTCGTCTGATGTGTGATCTACGTTTTCATTTGCAACCTTATTTGACTGGTGGGCCATCAGATTCTGTCTGGGACCTACATGTCCTACAGTGTCTGTTGTGCCTCCATTCTTGCCATAATCTTTCATACTACTCTTGTTATCCCAGTCTTTTGCTGCAAGTTGGGTGCAGTCTGCTCAGAATTGACCTTGCAGGATGTTGCTCCAGATTGCATCCAGTTCTGGACCTTCGTTCTCGACCCCCTCGTTTTCTATTCTGTCTGTCTGTCCATTTGTTGACCTCCTCACCCAGTGCAACTCCACATTGATCCCTGTCTGCAATTTCTCTTGGATTTTTTTCAGTAGGTAGGCCAATCGCCAGTGCCTCTGGATCTTGCCTATTCTGGTATTGTTTTGGAGTTTTCTCACTGTGTTGATGACTAGAGTGGAGTCTCCTTCCACTATGGCATTCGTCATCCCCTCCCGGCTGAGAATCTCCAGACCTGTCTCCAGGGCCCTGAATTCTGCGACGTTATAGGTGGATTTGCCCAGTCTCCCCGCGTATAGTCGTATGATGTTCCCTTTACTGTCCCTGATTACTCCTCCCATACCTATTATTCCTAGGTTGCCTTTCGCCACCCCATCAAAATTCAACTTAAGAGAGCCTAGAGGTGGCAGTTTCCAATTGCGCTCACCTACTTGGAGTTGTGGTTGTTGTCTGTTTGGATTGAGGTTGCGCCCACCGGTTAGTTGGAAAACCTATAGGACTCTGGAATCCTAATCAGTGCGTTGCGCGCTACCCTCCTGGCAGTTGCGACTCATCACCGTCTCATGTATCATGAAGGTTATTGTTTCCTTGATATTCCCTTCTGGCCATCTTTGGTTTCTGAAAATGCGCTTGTTCCTTTCCTTCCATGTCGACCATATGATCATTCCTGGGGTGAGGATCCAACAGAGGTTCACCTTTGCTTCATCATTGTATTTTTCTCTCCAGAGCTTGATTGTTGCAGCTATGTTACCACGGATCATGTCTGACTGATGGAAGATACTTTCTACCCAGTCCCACAGTTCTGTTGTGTAGGCGCATTCGTCGAGGATATGGTTCGTTTTTTTTTCCTGAGTTTGACATAGTTGACATCTTGACAGACCAATGAAACCTCTTTTCCTTAGGTTATCCAAAGTTAGGATGTGGTTGTGTAATATTAGCCACTGGAAGATCTTAATCTTTGGTCATTAGGGGTTGTTCCAGAGCTTATCCCAGTGTTGTGCTAGGTTGTCTTGGTCTGGGTCTTCCATATAGTATTGGACTTCTTTTAGGTTGAATTCCCCTCCGTCCTTTTTGCCCCACCTCCGCTGGTCTTCTCCTTTTGTTACTGTTATTTTCTGTCTGCCCAGTTCCTCCTCCACCTCTTTTATTATTGTTGCAGGTATCTCATTGTTCTAAGGAATAATCTTGTCCCAGGTTCTCCATTTGTTGTGGTCCGTTCCCTGCAGCCAATATCGATAGATGTTGAATTTTTCTTGTGTGATGAGGTCCTATTGGAGTATCCCTCTGTCCAGGTTTTCCATCCTTGGTTCCTTTTGCCAAGCATCCTCCCAGAATCTGGCTATTCTTCCATTCCTGATTTCCCAAAAGATATGTGTTTGAATCCATGCTTTGTTGCACTATGCTAGGTTTCAGATGGATGAGCCTTCCCTGGTTCCTCCAAAGTGGATTTTGTCCTGGTCGTGGGTGTTCGATGCGTAATTTACCTTCTATAGGTTTACCCAAGGTGTTGTAGTTTCTTTGACCCAACGCCACCATAGTTTCACCTCATATGCATTGTTGGTCGTTTATGGATCTTGCAGCCCCAAGCGTCCTTTGCTTTTTGGTCTGCAAACTTTCTCCTAGGCCACCAGGGTCCATTTTTTCTTTGTTTCTGCACCTCACCACAGGAATTCCCTCTGGATGGATTTGATTTTCTGTAGGATCCCCTGTGGAGTGGGGAAGAATGACATCATATCGGTTGGGATAGCTTGTAAGATAGTCTTAGTTAGGATCAGTCTGCCAGCTAGATTAAGGGACCTATACGTCTAGTTTTTTACCTACTCCTGTAACCTGTTTATTACTCCTTCCCAAGTTGACAACTTATATACTGTGTGTATCAAAGGAACCCCCAAATACTTGGTTGGGAGTGTTTTCTGTTCGAAGCCTAGAATGTTGGTCAAATTCCTTTGGATAGTTGGGTTGGTATTAAAGAAAAACATCATCGACTTGGAGTGGTTAATCTCAGCGCCCGAGGCTTCTCCAAAATCTTCTAGGATGCGTTTGTAGGCTTTGGCTTATTTGACCGTGGGTATGTCGTGGAGGAGTGTATCATCTACAAATTGTTGGTGGGTTGAAGTAGGGCAATTTTTGAAGGGTTTGAGCCCTATTATTTCTCTAGTTTTTGTTTCTCTCTTTATGCTTATGCTGAGGCCTTCCATCATCAGAATGAACAGGAAGGGGGACAATGGGTCGCCTTGTCTGATCCCTCTCATGGGCCAGAAAGGTTTGGCCGAGGCTCCATTGATTAGTAGCAAGTAGCTTGTTGTGGATACTAGGCTGACAATCCAACTGATCCAGTGTTGGGTGAAACCAAAGGCTTCCAAAGTCTTGATCATGTAATGCCAGCTAATTTTATCATAGGCTTTTTCTAGGTCTAGTTGTATTAACATTCCCCCCCTCTTATGAAGTTTTAAGGTGTAAATGATCTCATGGGCTTAGATGATATTGTCCATTATTTGTCTACCTTCCATGAAGCCTGCCTGTTCTTGCAAGATCAGTGAAGATAGGAGGGGTTTCAATCTATTTGTTATGACTTTGGAGATAATCTTGTAGATCACGTTACAAAGTGTTATGGGTCTGTACCGTTCCAGGGTTTTGGCTTCATTTTCTTTAGGGATTAGGGTGATCATGGTTGTGTTTAGTGATTTAAGGATGGAGGCAAACCTTCTAGAGTCCTCTACTACCTTATATATGTCATATTTGACAATTTCCTAGCATGCTTTGAAGAACTCCATAGTGAAGCCATCTGGACCTAGTGCTTTCCCACTGGGCATTTCCTGGAGAGCTTGGTCAACTTCTTTCGTGGCAATAGGTTTGTTTAGGAAGATGTTTTGTTCCTTGGTAACAGATGTGTAATATGTTGGGTTATCTTCTAGATGGCCTCCGATCTGTCTTGATGAGGTTCTTGGGATATCCCATGGAAGTGGATAACCAGAGCGCTTTCGATCTCCTGATGTGACTCGCGCTCGATTCCATTCTGCTCCTTGATCTTCAGTATTTTTTATGGGCTCTTCTAGCCATGGTTGTTCTATGGAAGAACTTGGTGTTCCACTCTCCTTCCTTTAGCCATCGGATGCGGGACTTTTGACGCCAGAGTGTTTCCTTTTGTTGGCATCGCACCTCCCATTCTTGTGTCATTTGGAGCTCTTCCTTTTTCCGGTCCTCCGTATAGCCTTCCCGTAAGCAAGTTTCTTGGAGTTTTTTCATTTTTTCTTCGATGTCATTTTTCTCTATGTTTATATTCCCAAAGATATCCATGTTCCATTCCTTGAGTTTTTTTCTGATGTATTTAAGTTTCTTGTGTAGTTTGAACATCCTAGTCCCTTGCTCCAGTTGCTCCTCCCACCACCATTTTTTGATTTTTTCCTTGAAAGTCGGGTGATCGATCCAGAATTTCTCAAATCTAAAGGGTCTGTTCTTAGGTGTTGTTTGGAAGCCTTCTTCCAGTTGTACTAGTCAGTGATCAGATCCACCCTAGGGGAGGATGTTGCAGTCTAAGGTTAGATCCTGCATAATGATTAACTCCGATATAAGGAATCGGTCAATTCTTGTAGCTACCTGGAACTGGTTCATTCATCTATTGGTCCAGGTGAAGTGGCCATTCATGGTTTGGAGGTCTACCATCTCCACTCTGTCTATAAAATTTGAAAACTTATCCACATCCTGATCCAATCTTCTCGTACCACCCTTCTTTTCCGCAAGGGAGGTGATAATGTTGAAGTCCCCTGCCAGTATCCAGTGGAGGTTGGTGGCTCAGCCTTTTATATCTTCTAGGTATCGAATCATTCCTTTCTTTTCCTCTGACCCGTGGGGCCCATACACATTTGTGCATAGAATCTCCTCAGTATTTCCTATGATTTGCATGCGTACCGTTAGGGTGTACCTTGTTTCCTCAGCTGCTATTAAATTTAGGATTTGTGGGTTCCATAGAGTGAGTATTGTTGGAAGATTGGTTGTTGTCATTGATGTCAACCCTAGTCATGGGTTTTGGACCACAAGATTGATGAAGTTATTTGGACATGAAGGA
>ML797392.1:200008-214538 GCA_009831015.1 Picea engelmannii
TTTCCAAGGAAACCCATACAGGGTAAAAACCTCTTTTTCTTTATATGATAAGTACTTGTTACATTCTTTACATTATCATACATATGAGCACCAACTCATAATGAGGCTACAACCTCTGTTTAGCAAGATGCAACTTGCTGAGAACACCAACTCTCTGTTTTCTCTAGCACCCACTAGAAGAAAGCACCAACTCCCTGGTTTCTCTAGCACCAACTAGAAGGGAGCACCAACTCCTTGGTTTCTCTAGCACCAACTAGAAGGAAGCACCAACTCCCTGTGTTCAAGCACCCACTTGAACCTCTGAGGACAACAGTCCTCCCTAGCACCTCCCAACCACCCTGAAATATAAATCTTTTCTTCTAAAACTTATTACAGTGATATAATGTTCAACAATGGCTTACCCGACTTATCATTGTTCTGCTGCATCTCGTTGCTCTTTCTACCACACTGCCTTTCTACACACATCACTTGCGTTGTCTGTTCTTCTGCATTTTATCCTCTGTGCACCATGTCCATTCACTACACAGTTCCTCTTTAGTTCAATTCAGCTGCTGCACTATCTTCCTTCTTCACACATGAATCACTTTCCACATCAACAACCACCACCACTCGAACAACAACAACAACCCCATCTCTTCTCTGTACCGTGTATTTATAGCTTTTGTGCACCTTGTGCATGCAATGTTCGCAATGCCTCTGCATGCTGACTCCGCGTCGTTATCCTCCACCTCTTGAGTGCTCTGTCTGATCATCATCGTGACTCTTCAGCTTCTCTGGTGGTTCGCCCCGCGTGTCCAGCATCACTGTATGTTATATTGAGATTCCTCAGTCTCTCTGGCAGTTTGAGACTCTTCGTCTTCTCTGTGACAGTCAAACTCACCTCCTCTGTTTTAGTTACAGGACTCAACGCTCATCCATTTGTCAATCCCTTCTAAGAATAGTCTTCCTTCACTGGACGAAGCTTGGAGACTCTTCATCTCCTCTGGCGATCACACATGGTGACCACAGGCTATGGTAACAGGCGCTGCGAACTTATGATCTTCATCGACCCTGATCGACGGTTCATGATCTTGATGAATCAACAGTCCTAATCTCATCGTGATCTCGCATCTCGTTGTTCCTTCGATGGATATTCTTGTCACTCCAAGTCGTGATAGGCGAGACTCAGAGATGGAGCTCAGATCAACGATCCAGGCTTTTGATGTATTGACGATTCAGATTCAGTCTGGATTTCACATCTCGATATCGCATATGGCAATTTCATAGTTCATGTTGCATTGTTTCTTTTGCCTCTTCATATCGTGATTCGCGAAACTCCGATATGGGGTGTGATCAACGGTCCAGGTTTGATCTTGGCTCAACGGCTGCGATTTAATCGCAATATTGCATATCGCAATTTCAGAAGTCTTGTTGCATTTCTTTTCCTTTTGATATCGCGATTTGTGAAACTCCAACACGGGTTGTGATCAACGATCCAGGTATGATCTTGACTCAACGGCTGTGATTGAGTCGCGATTTCACATATTGCGATTTCCCATTTCTTGTTGCATTGTTTTCTTGTCCTCTTGATGTTGTGATTCATGAAACTCCGATAAGGAGTTGGATCAATGGTTCAGATATGATGTTGAAAATCGACATTCTTGTTGCATTGTTTCTTTGACATCTCCAACACGCGATCCTCGAAACCCCGACATGGACTGGAATCAATAGTCCAGATTCATCCTTAATCTGACAGCTCAGATTATATCGCGATATCGGGATTCCTGATGTCAATAATCTTTGACATATCCAATTCTCGATCCCCGAAACTCCGACATGGAATGGGATCAATGGTCCAGATTCAACCTCGATCTGACGGCTCAGATTAGGTCACGATTACGCCCGCTTCTCCTTGTTCTTTAAGGATCATGTAGGTTCTCCTCGATCCAACGATGGTCGGACCCTGCGCTCAGATCTGACGTCTAAGATATGTCCTCCTGTTCAGCGCTCTTCTTGTCTATATTCTGATCTGACGGCCCTCATTCTTTCGGGAATTTTGAATGAGATCCAACGATCAGAAATGATTCTCGGGCCTTCGAACATTTTATCAACTTGAACTTATCTTTTGTTTGCCTGGTCACGTTGTTGGTCTTCCTGAATATCATTGTGTTGTTGATCATCGTTGTTGTACTCAAGCCATCATTGTTGTTGTACTTGCCATCAATGACAAGCATATGCTACCTGTTAAACATTTGCCAACACACTCTCCAGGTGAGAGAGTTTGTTGGGGAAGTGATTTCCTAGAGGGATCCCAACTGCGGCTACAATGCTCGGAGAATTTATGTTCGGCCTGTTGTTGAAGACCTGGAAGGGAAGTGGGGCAGCCGAAGGATTGTTGAACAGAGAAGGGGCACACTTCCTGGGGTGGGACAGGCATGTAGGGAATGAGAGGCTATAGGTTGTAGTGTAAGTTGGCTCCTGGGAGAAAATCCTTCATGTTGATATGTGTGACCTTCCTATTGTCCTTGCCTAGCCTAGGAATCCCCTGCCTGATGGAGTTTAGTCCCAGCTCGGGGGTGACCCACTACTGAGAGTGATGAGTAGCGTGGTCTAAGGCTGGGAGGTTCATGGGAGGTCTGCACGTAGTTGGTGGTCATCTGTTAAAATATAAGTACCAAATATATGTTCTCTGTATGATGTAGCTTGAAATTAAGTTATAATGTTGTTAGAATTGACTGTGTATAATGTCTGTATGTTTTAATGTTATTTTCGCATGAATAATGGTATCAACAAAATGCTATAGTTGTTTAATTTCATTAGATAGATATGTCTATGAAATAATTGGTATCATAGCATAAATTTTATTCGGTGGCATGGCATGGCCTGTTGGTTTAGGGATGGGGATGTCACAAATTGGTATCAAAACTAAGAGAGACGTCCAGGAAGTGACGTTGCCCGACCTGTTGGTGGTTGGGGATGTTACAAATTGGTATCAGAGATAAAAAAAAAGGATAGAGTTGATTGGGTAGCGTTACCCGACAAAGGTTGATGGTCGAGGACACTATAGGACTGATCCATAGAGGGCAAGAGGCACTCAAAAAAGAAGCCACTAGATACTTTAAAAGGGTGTTTGAAGTTGACTCCCTCGCTTACCCTATGGAACAAGTTAACTTAGTCAAGTTATTCTCACATTTTGTCATAGTGGAAGATTTTTTACTCATCGATCGCCCGATCACGAAACTGGAAATTTGGAAAATCTTAAAACTTTTTGCAAAGGATAAAAGTCCAGGACCGGACGACTGGACGGTTGATTTCTTCACCCACTTCTTTGAAATTCTGGGAGATGATCTATTGGAACTAGTGGAATATTCTAGAACCAGAGGAAAGATACAATGCTCACTTAATTCAACCTTCCTAGCACTGATTCCAAAGGAGAATAATCTTCAGAATTTTGGGGATTACAGACCCATTGCACTCTATAATCTATGCTATAAGTTGATATCAAAGGTGATTGCAAATAGAATTAAACCTATTCTCTCGAGGGCACTATCGAGCGAACAACTTGGCTTCTTAAAGGGCGGGAAGATTTTGGATACCATTGGGACGACGCAAGAATTTTTACACAGTGTCAAAGAAAAGAAGCAAAAAGCACTTATTTTAAAGTTGGATTTAAAAAAAGCATACGACCATGTTAGTTGGGATTTCCTTCACCTAATTCTTGTACAAACTGGCTTTAGCATTCCTTCTATAAACTGGATTATGAGTTGTGTTGTTAGCTCCACATTTGTTGTTCTGATAAATGGTGAGACCTCCCCGTTTTTTCATAATGAACATGGACTAAGATAAGGGTGTCTTCTTTCACCTCTGTTGTTCATCCTTGTTATGGAAAGCATAAGCATATTGTTGAAGAAAATACAAATGGAGGGAAGCTTAATTGGGGTCAAGGTCTCCAAGGTTATAAAAATTCTAAATCTTATTTTTGTCGATGATGTTCTCATCATGACAAAGGCTTCACTAGAAGAGTGGCTGGTGATCAAAACACTATTGGAACTTTTTTGTTGTGCCTCGAGACAAAAGGTAAATTTAAATAAATCAACTTTTCACCACTCGAAGGTATAAGTAGAAGCACTGGAAAATTTTAAGGAAGTTTTTTCCTTCAATTTTGTGGAGTTGTCTGAAGGATTTAGATATTTAGGGTATTTCATAAAATAAAATAAAACATCCATCGAAGATTGGAGATGGCTTATTATTAAATTTGAGAACATGATTAAACATTGGTGTAATCGTTGGTTATCACTTGGAGGATGTTGTATCCTTGCAAATGTGGTATTGGAAAATCAATCTATATATTGGATGGCCCTTGTGGCGGTCCCTATTTCTATTCTCACAAATATCTGACAATTGATCTTTGGTTTCCTATGGTCGAGTGGTGGAAATGAACATTGGTTACATCTCTACAGTTGGGAGATGCTTGAAAATATGAAACATTTAGGAGGTTGGGGTCTTAGTAAACTCTTCATTTTCAATCGTGCATTGGCTGCAAACTCTTTATGGTGTGTTCTGATGAAAGGTGGGATTTGGCAGAAAGTGATCAAATACAAATACCTTCCTTATTCCTCAGTGGCTACTTGGCTCAGATCGGCAACAATTATTCAACCTTCGGCCTCGCAGATTTGGAAAAATTTGATGAAATCATTGTCGCTCATTACACAATGGATAAGTTGGAATCTTGGCAATGGAATTTTTGTTCTAATTAGCATGGACAAGATTCTGGGCACTGGAAATTCCTCACTACTCTCACAGGATCTCCTATTGGCTTTAAACAATAAAAACATTTGTTACCTATATCAAGCCAAGGATCAATCCTCCTTGGGATTCATTACAGAACAGTGGAAAAACAACGATAAGATGGGACTCTCGAGGTCATTGGCTATTGAATGGTATTCTTTTTGCAAGGTGCTTACCGATTCGGGCGTTCATCTACAACCTAGAGAAGATTCCTTAATCTGGAATGGAGGAGACCAATCGGGATTTCTCACTATTAAAAATCTATATAACGCTGTGGAAAAAACATTCTGGCCACAACAGACAACAGGGTGGCAGAGACAAATGTGGTCTTGGGATCTAGCCTATAAGATCAAACTTTGTATTTGGCTAGTTTTGGAGAACAAAATTCTAACCTGGGATATTCTGCAGAAAAGAGGTTGGGAAGGCCCGAGTATTTGCTCACTTTGTTGCAGAGATGCGGAGACTGCACTACACTTGTTTGTAAACTTCCCTTTCACTCACCACCTATGGAAGTTTTTATGTACTGTTTTTAGTCTTTTTTCACCATGGGGAGGCAGTTCTTTAACAAACTATTTTGATAATTGGCTGAAAAAAGGAAAAAGTCTATATTACTCTACCTTCACTGGCCTGTTGGTACATTTGGCTCGAAAAAAACAAGTGTTTGTTTGAATCTTGTATTCCCTCAATACAAGGGGTTGGCATGAAAATCAGAGGTATGGTGGAAAATTCCAGTGCTCGGTGTTTACAAAAAATGAAAATCAAAAGAATAAAAAAGACACCTGACATTACTTTGGCATCCATATGTTGGTTTGACGGTGCAATGCAAGCAAATGGAATATTGAGTGGGGTTGGGGCTGTTCTTAAGATATCTGGAAATACTTTTTACAGGTGGACTTTCAATTGTGGGATGGGCACAAACACAAGGGAAGAACTCCTCGATGTGTGGGCTTCCTTAAATTTAGCACATCGGTTGGGTATTGAAAAGTCACAAGTATTGGGGGATTCAAAGACTGTGATAGATTAATTAAATTTTAAGGGAAATTTGCAAGTCTCTTCACTTTTGGGTTGGATGGATAAGATCCGGGATCTTATAACATTTTTCAACACCATTAGATTTGATCATATCTATAGGGAAGAGAATGAGGAAGCATATACATTATCAAAAAAATCACTTCAGATATTAGAAGGGAGGATCCATTACAATAAATGAAAGGATGGCCACGAGGCCCCCCCAATATTTTTGCGCCTCTACCTGTGATTAAGATAATACATGCAATGGGAAGTCTGTGTCCTATTGATAGACCTGGATTCCACTATAGTTTGTCATCAAAAGTAACCATGGACCGCTCCTATTAGTTTTTGTATGGCCCTTGATGGGTCCAACTATATGTAAATAGCACTATGTAGGTCTATCATGTTATGACTATGTGATATGTGTATACCTTTTTGAAGATGGATGTAATATCCCAACTATGTACTTTTTTTAGAACACCATATATTTAATATATTGAGAAAGTTTTTGCTGGAAAAAAAGGGAAAGGTTGGTTGAATGTTGAAGAGTCTCATCAATCTAGATAGGAAGTTCTAATATTTATATTAATTTTAAATTTAAGGTCGATGAGTTAGTCCAAAGCCTTTTCCATGTTTTTTTGTTTTTTATTCTTAATAGACATTTTATGAAACTTTTTAAGCTTAATTTGGTCTTTATTTCTCTCCAAAATGGACATGATAAAAATATCTTGAGTGTATTTTTTTTAAAACACAAATTGACTATGATGATGGACATTCATTGAGATAAATTGGTGTATCGGACCTTAAGAAGGCAAGAGATTACTTCAATTTCTTTAAAATTGTATTTCTATGCTCAAAAAGCATTGAGAGAAGTGTTCCAAGATCACCATAGTTTTTGATGACTTAGGAGGTTACGAAGGTCTGTAATGTGGAAAATATTTTTAAATTGGGATGTAATATGGGTATAGGCAGGGCAATCCAAGATGAAGTTTTTTTCATCTTCTACTTGCTTAGTGTCACAAAGGTGTCATATTCTCTCATCCTATGGTGTTTTGGGAGTTGTCCAACACCAAGTTTCACTATGTTGCTCATGACAGTTTGTTCTTATTTTAGCAATGCTAATTTTCTTCTTTGCACTTCTTAAAATTGAGAGGAAATTTTGATATTCTAAATTAGGGTTGACTACCTCCTTGTATCATCTTAATTTATTTTTATCCATTAATTCTTTATCACACCACATATTCTCCTTAAATTTAAAGGTGATAATATTTGTAATATTATCGATATTTTGTATGATGACTTCTTCTTGTATTCCCCAATGATTTTTGAGCTGGTGGTGGTTTTGGATAGAGTTTGAAGCAATTTTGGGGAGCCTTTTGTCATCAATGTTTTTTATTTTATTTTTCGATGGAATAAATTGTGGGAAACCTCTAAGTACTCCCCCACATTTCGTGGATGGAAATCGTGGGAAACTCCCGAGTACTTCCCCACATTTAGTGGATGGTAAACAAGGTAAATTGTCGACTTGATTACGGGCCTAATATGGTGGGGACATTGAGAGAGGCTCAATAATCTCATCAAAGAGAAACAATAGTTGATCGAGGATTTGACCCCGAGACCTCTTTCGTAGTAACCACAACACTCAACCACTCAAACTAACCCACCGGGATTCCTATCATCCATGTTGTTTATCTTGTTCTTGTTCATTAGGTATTTAATCATAATAATGATCTCAATGGGGGAAAGGCTTGCTTATATGAGGAGGATCGGATAGGTTTTATTGCCCTTAATTTTGAGATTACAAGTTATAAAATTCTTTTGAATCTATTCTATCTTTCTCCAGAATTATGTAGATATAATGCAACCCCAAACTTCACATCCATATAAGATAATCGAAGTGAAGATAGTCTGAAAGAGGAGGATTTTTTTTTATTATCCCAAAGTCACAGGTATGATGATTTACAATTGTTTCTGAGCCCATAATAAGATTTCCACCCTCCATTTATCCTTTTTTCAATGCTATAGTTCCAATTGAGCTTGTGGTGGATATCAATTCCAAGATACTTGTATTAAGGCACTTCCTGCAAGTTATTGTTGTCATAAAAAAAAGTATCATAGATAATCTTTTTGGATTTAATTATCATAACCTTCAAATATACACCCTTCAAAACCCTTGGAGACCATCATTCAACGCCTTATTATTTTGAACACGTGTGACAATATAGACCACCCTAAAAAGTGTGTAGACTATGAATCACATTATATGAGTTAACACAAAACATAGGAGTGTCTAGTGACTGTGGGCACTGAAACGTATTTCTTACATGGAGTTCCACCTAGAACCTCCACGCTTCATGACACGAACCTCTAAAGCTATAATGGATTCATGATCAAGCGTGTATTAAAAAAAACGGGGATAATTTTAAGGATGGAAATTTGTATTAAAAAGTAGAAACCATGGTGAATCTTATTGGTTCTTAATATGCATAATGTAAAATGTTTGGCGATATTTTGTAAAAATATTCAAAATTTTAAGGATTTTATATAGTTTCAATAAATTTTTGGCTATTTGTAAGGTAAAATAATTTTATTCTATGGAATTTGAGCGAATCATTTTTAGAAAAAAGTAGAAATTGGTGAATCTTTTTTAGGAAAAAGCATGGAAAATTAGTCCATGGGTGAAATTTAACCCCTAAAATTTTCCTTAAAAAAAGGAAAGACCGTATAGATTTTAAATTTGGCAAAGTCAAATCACATTGAATAATAGTAGATTAGGTAGGAATATTACAGTTTGTTTTTAAATATATTATATTTCACATATATTGATATTATATGTCTAGTTGAAACTTGGGAGCATGAGGAGTCTAAGGTCCCTAACATAGAAGGATTTGTCTTGTGGTCGATAAGAGGCATAGTTTGTTATATTAGAATGAGAATTTATCCTCACATTCAACTTCATAAGATTGACCCTCTCAATCAGTACATTTGGATAGAAATTTCGGACACCAATGCTAAGAATATGTATATAGCAATTTTCTATTTTGCACCTATTAATTCTACTTTTTATAAGAAAAATAATCTAGATAACAATTGTCCCTATAATAATTTAGAACAAGATATTTATAGTTTGAAAAATGAAGGTAATATCCTCCTTCTAGGAGACTTCAATGCTAGGACTGCAACTAAACAAGCTACTATTTTAAGTACTAATTCCAACCATAATCCTTCATGGCTAGATGAAGACCTTGTTTTAACTAATGGCTACAAAAGAAGCTTTGAAGACCTAATTGAGAATTTGTTTGGTATTGAGTTGGTTAGGCTCTGTGGCTCTCAAGACCTAATAATTTGCAATGGAGTAATGAAGTGGCCAAACTCCAACCAAATGGCTTGTATTCACGGGCTAGGTAGTAGTGTTGTAGATTATGTGATATCTGATATCCCCGTTTCCGACCAAATAACATCTTTTGACCTTTTAAATGACCATGAGCCTGACTCTGATCATAAACCTTTAACCCTATCTCTAAAATTTTCCTTGCATAGGAGCATCATTGAAGATAATTCTGATAATCAAAGGAATTTGTGCTTTGACAAAAGTAAAGTTGACATTTTCTTAAAGGATTTAAATAGTAAAATAAATCTCCTAACTTATAAGGACAACATTGAAGAACTCTATCATAATTTTACAACTACCCTTTCCACTTTTATTAACAAGTTATTTTTCAAGGTGTCCTATAAAAAGAATAATAGAACGACCAATGGTTGGTATGATAAACAATGTAAAATTGCTAGGAAAGCCACTAGGGATGCTTTTAATGAGTCCTTAAAACTCGATAAGATCAATACGTACAAAGCCCTAATTAAAAGGGAAAAAAGGCACTATATCAATAAAAGGAAAGAGAAACTTTTACAACTATATAAGTTGGATCCTAAGAAGTTCTGGAGCCAAATTCTAAACTGCAATACTAAAGAAAATAATAGGATTCCCTTAAGGGACTGAAATTCCTACCTTAAAAGTCTGTACGAGTTCCCTAATACCATGGACACCATTCCTATTATCCCTACAAAGGTCATTTATGTTGATGTTATCATTCTTATGGCAAGGAGTCCCCATGATCTTGAAAACCAACTAAGAATCCTCAAGGAATTTTGCTTCGATATGGGTATGACTTTTAATAGTGATAAGACTAAGGTCATGATTATTAAATCCAATAAGATCCATTATGATACCCTTGTATATGACAACAACAACTTGGATGAAGTGACTTCATACAAATATCTTGGAATTGATATTCACCACAAGCTCAATTGGAATTATAGCATTGATAAAATGATTATTGGGGGATGGAAAGCTTATTATGGGCTTGAAAACAATTGTAAATCATTTGATCTTTGGAGTTGGGATAAGAAGAAACTCCTCTTTGAGACTCTTGTTACACCCATTATTCTTTATGGATGTGAAGTATGTGGTTGTAGTATCTCTCGTGAATCCTAGAGAAAGATAGAGAAAATACAAAAGAATTTTATAACCTATAATCTCAAAATTAAAGGAAATATGCCCTATCCCATCCTCCTCATAGAAACAAGCCTCTCACCCATTGAGAGCATGGCTATGACTAGATACCTAATGTATAAGAACAAATTAAACAACATGGAAGACAAGAGGCTTCCTAAAATTCCTTCAAAATCGAGTCATAACCACCATAGACTCAAGCGAGGATGGCATAAAGATGTCCGGTCTTGGATAAACTATTGGGGAATCATGGAAGACATCATTTTGCATAATAAAGATACTATTAAAAAAAACGTCAAATCAAAATTTAAGGAGAAAATGTGGTGTGATAAAGAGTTAGAGGAAAAATGAAAATTAAGGTATTATAAAGATGTAATCAACCCTAATCTAGAAGATCAAAATTATCTATCGGTTTTGACAAGTGTAAAGAAAAAAATAAACATTGCTAAGATAAGAACAAATTCTCATGAGCTCCATAGTGAAACTAGGCGTTGGTCAATTCCTAAAACGCCATGGGATGAAAAAGTGTGTCACCATTGTGACACTAAGAAGGTTGAAGATGAAAAGCACTTTCTCTTAGATTGTCTAGCCGATACCCATATTAGATCTCATTTTCAAAATATTTGTCACACTACCAACCTTCCTAACCTCTTAACTCAACAAAAGTATGGTGATCTTGGAAAGCTTCTCTTAATGCTTTTCGAGTACAGAAACAAAATTCTAAAAAATTACAAGTAATCACTTACCATCTTAAGGTCCGATAGACTAATTCAGTCTTAGTGAACGTTAATCATCATCGACATAATCATATTATATATTATATTTGGCATTTAATTATAATTATTATTCAACAACGTACAATACTTTTATTAAAACTATTAAATTTTAATTTAGAGTTTGAGTATGCAATTTTTAAATAATTCTAATAATAAGACATCATCAAATCTAAATCAATCAAATAATCAATCAAAATTCAAAATTAAACTATAAAATATTCAAGATTAAACTATAAAATATTGAAAAATAGATTAGAAAATGCATCCGTGTAATTGGATTTGAAAAACAAAACATAGTGTCTTAATCAAAGTATACATCAATGAACCTCACCCTTAGTGGGAGCCAAAATTTGTTCCCTCTACTTAAAATAAAAATAAATGAATATGATTTCAAAAATTTCTTATCCACTTAAAAATAGACTAATATGATTCTTCATCTAAAATGTTGTTCAACTATTTATATAAAAAATAATAATAATAAAGTTTTGAAATAAAACAAAGTGTGATATAAAATATTAAACTACCTTAAAAAATTATTTAAATAATCTAAAATATCAAAAGATTCAAATGAGCACTTTGAAGCTCCGAATATTAGGAATGAAGCATACACATATCCAATCAATGAGGATTTGTGAACACATTTACGTCAATCTAAGTAACCTCTCCACTAATATGTCATTCACTAACTAAACATTTGTTGGACAGTAACATCAATGACATAAGATAATTGCTTGGTCCACTTAAAACCCTAATTGTTACCATACTTTAAGTTTCTTTTTATATGAATTTTGTTAAATTCAATTATATAATTAAAGCTTTGACTTTAAGGGTTTTTTTATATGAAATAATTTTGTATATAAATTTTGTTAAATTCAATTATATAATTAGTGGTTTCTTGTGTAATACTCCTTGTATCTATCGTGACTCGTGAGACTACCATTTACAACTTAATGAATTTCAAGTATTAAATTTTATGTTGATGACAAAAGGCTACGTCATTATTTCAATAGATTATTATTTTTTATATATTAATATCTTTTTATATATATATACAATTTGAGTAGATTTAATGGTTAAGAATATGTGTTTCTTTTTTGGAGGTTACATGTTCAAATCCAAATGGGGTAGGGTATGTATACCTCTGTAGATTTTAGCAGTCAAATCGTTCTGTGGAGGGGGTCCCTTGTCCCAAAAACAAGGGGATCTCATACAACAATTTGGTGTATGGCTTGGTGGTGACCTTAAAAATATATTATTATTATTATTAAAGATAAGTATTTTTTCCACATGTTTATTGCTAGATCATATCATAATTGATAACGAATCTAGACCATAGCTTATGGCAAGAGAGAATCATGTTGCTCGTATAAGGAGAGCAAGAAGACCAGTTATTGGGGGTGCCCAACTACAACACTCTTCCTTAGATGAGGGGATAAACCATAGTGTTGTTGAAGAGAATTTATATATAAATGTTGAAGAACATCTCGAGGCAGAGGTTGAAGGTGGTGCTCCACCATCAACCACAATGAAAGGTGCTAGTTCGACCAAGAAGGTCAATGTTATCATAGGTTGGATATAACAAGATATGTTGAAGGAAATTGACGATGTTGAATTCAATGAATATTCGGTGAGAGATACTATGAAAAATTATGGAATTGCACCAACATTACTACATTATTGGCTTAATGGTTACACACACAAAGAGGAAAGGGCATGTCATAGTGTTAACTAAACAAGAGGAGGTAGAAGCAATTGCTTGGTGTAACGAGATGGCAGAATTGGGCCATGGGCTCAAGTTGATACAACTAAAGGCCAATGTTGCTCAAATTTGTCAATGGAGGTTGAATCCATTAAGAGATGGATTTTCTGGGAAATGATGGTGGTTAGGGTTCAAGAAAACATATCCAAATCTTGTATTAGAAATAGCAGAGAGCCTAGATAGAGATAGAGCTTTGAATTGATGCCCTGCATTTGTGACCAAGTTCTATGATACTCTGCCCAATGCCTACGAGAAACATTCATATAGTATACAACATATATGGAATTGTGACGACATTAGTTTACAAGTTGGAAGGAATTGTTGCATGCCGGTAATTACCAAGAAAGGGAGTAGGAATGCGCCCAAAATTTCTCCCAAGAGTAGGGAGTGGATAACTATTTTTGTGTTGAGTAAATGAAATTGGTCTGTTAATCCCTAGGTTTTATTTGTTCAAGGGAAAGGCTCAGTTGAAGAACTGTATCAAAAAATTTGATCCAGGACCATGCATGGATGAATAAATAATTATTTATGTATTGGATTTATCATTTTGTTGCATCAATACCTGGTGGTGTCTAACCTAGTAACAAACACATGTTAATTTTTTCCAGCCATGGAAACCACATAGCATTACAAACCATGGAGGAGTCATACAAAATAGGCATAGACTCGCTAATTTTTCCTACACGCATTACTTATAGATATCTACCCCTTGATGTGAGTGTGTTTGGGCCTTTTAAGAGTTACTTCAAGATAGAGAAAGAAGGATGGATGACAAAGAACCTAGGGATAGAGGTAAAAATGTTTGAATTAGTATAACTTGCTAGTAGAACTTTTAAAATGACTCTTACACTCGAAAATATCAAGACTGGATTTAGCAAACTAGAATCCAGCCATTAAATTATGATGCTCTTGAACTTAATGATATAGGTTGTAGTCAAGCTTTTGAGGTACATGGTAAGGAAGATGTAGATGTTGTAGTGAACATGTTGAGTCTCCCTTAAGGACAATACTGTCCATTAAGTGACGATGACGAACATGTTAGTGATACTCAATTAGATGATGACCCAACTCAATCGAATATAGACTTTGTTGCATCACATGAACCACATAAAGATTTTGTGAAACAGATTCAAAATGACATTATTGAATTGAATTAAAGTTAAACTACAATATGATCTCCATTTGCTATTTCTTAAATTAGACGATAACCTAATCTAAAATTATTACAAGAAATTTAGCTAATTTAAACCATCCAAATACCTACAAGCATTAAAAACAATAGAAGAAATGCAATGACACTTTCACATCATGAAACTTCTCCATATTGAAGAAGCTTCATTGAAAGCCTAGGAAAGAGATTTGACCTTCGAACTTATCCTTCTTTATCCTTAACAATTTCTAGGAAAATATAACCAAATGGTTAATAACATGTGTTTCCTCCTAAGAGGTCACAAGTTCAAATCCAGAGGGGGTAGGGTATGTATACCTCTGTAAACTTTACCAGTCAAATAGTTGAGTAGAGGGGATCTCATACACCAATTTGGTGTCTGGGTTCACCATGACCAATAATAATAATAATAATAATAATAATAATAATAATAATAATAATAATTATTATTATTATTATTATTATTATTATTATTATTATTATTATTATTATTATTATTATTATTATTATTATTATTATTATTATTATTATTATTATTA
>ML797392.1:214588-245389 GCA_009831015.1 Picea engelmannii
TTCACTAACTAAACATTTGTTGGACAGTAACATCAATGACATAAGATAATTGCTTGGTCCACTTAAAACCCTAATTGTTACCATACTTTAAGTTTCTTTTTATATGAATTTTGTTAAATTCAATTATATAATTAAAGCTTTGAGTTTAAGGTTTTTTTTATATGAAATAATTTTGTATATAAATTTTGTTAAATTCAATTATATAATTAGTGGTTTCTTGTGTAGTACTCCTTGTATCTATCGTGACTCGTGAGACTACCATTTACAACTTAATGAATTTCAAGTATTAAATTTTATGTTAATGACAAAAGGTTACGTAATTATTTCAATAGATTATTTTTTTTTAAATATTAATATTTTTTTATTTTTTTATATACAATTTGAGTGGATCTAATGGTTAAGAACATGTGTTTCTTTTTTGGAGGGTACATGTTCAAATCCAAATGGGGTAGGGTATGTATACCTCTGTAGACTTTAGCAGTCAAATCGTTCTATGGAGGGGGTCCCTTGTCCCAAAAACAAGGGGATCTCATACAATAATTTGGTGTATGGCTTGGTGGTGACCTTAAAAATATATTATTATTAAAGATAAGTATTTTTTCCACATGTTTATTGCTAGACCATATCATAATTGATAACGAATCTAGACCATAGCTTATGGCAAGAGAGAATCATGTTGTTCGTATAAGGAGAGCAAGAAGACCAGTTATTGGGGGTGCCCAACTACAACACTCTTCCTCAGATGAGGGGATAAACCATAGTGTTGTTGAAGAGAATTTATATATACATGTCGAAGAACATCTTGAGGCAGAGGTTGAAGGTGGTGCTCCACCATCAACCACAATGCAAGGTGCTAGTTCGATCAAGAAGGTCAATGTTATCATAGGTTGAATATAACAAGATATATTGAAGGAAATTAACGATGTTGAATTCAATGAATATTTGGTGAGAGCTACTATGAAAAAATATGGAATTGCACCAACATCACTACATTATTGGCTTAATGGTTACACACACAAAGAGGAAAGGGCATGTCATAGTGTTAACTAAACAAGAGGAGGTAGAAGCAGTTGCTTGGTGTAACGAGATGGCAGAATTGGGCCATGGGCTCAAGTTGATACAACTAAAGGCCAATGTTGCTCAAATTTGTCAATGGAGGTTGAATCCATTAAGAGATGGATTTTCCGGGAAATGATGGTGGTCGGGGTTCAAGAAAACATATCCAAATCTTGTATTAGAAATAGCAGAGGGCCTAGATAGAGATAGAGCTTTGAATTTATGCCATGCATTTGTGACCAAGTTCTATGATACTCTGCCCAATGCCTACGAGAAACATTCATATAGTATACAACATATATGGAATTGTGACGACATTGGTTTACAAGTTGGAAGGAATCGTTGCATGCCGGTAATTACCAAGAAAGGGAGTAGGAATGTGCCAAAAATTTCTCCCAAGAGTAGGGAGTGGATAACTGTTTTTGTGTTGAGTAAATGAAATTGGTCTGTTAATCCCTAGGTTTTATTTGTTCAAGGGAAAAGGCTCAGTTGAAGAACTATATCAAAAAAATTGATCCAGGAGCATGCATGGATGACTAAATAATTATTTATGTATTGGATTTATCATTTTGTTGCATCAATACCTGGTGGTGTCTCACCTAGTAACAGACACATGTTAATTTTTTACAGCCATGGAAACCACATAGCATTACAAACCATGGAGGAGTCATACAAAATGGGCATAGACTCGCTAATTTTTCCTACACGCATTACTTGTAGATATCTACCCCTTGATGTGAGTGTGTTGGGCCTTTTAAGAGTTACTTCAAGATAGAGAAAGAAAGATGGATGACAAAGAAACTAGGGATAGAGGTAAAAATGTTTGAATTAGTAGAACTTGCTAGTAGAGCTTTTAAAATGACTCTTACACTCGAAAATATCAAGACTGGATTTAGCAAACTAGAATCCAGCCATTAAATTATGATGCTCTTGAACTTAATGATATAGGTTGTAGTCAAGATTTTGAGGTACATGGTAAGGAAGATGTAGATGTTGTAGTGAACATGTTGAGTCTCCCTTAAGGACAATACTGTCCATTAAGTGACGATGACAAACATGTTAGTGATACTCAATTAGATGATGACCCCACTCAATAGAATATAGACGTTGTTGCATCACATGAACCACATAAAGATTTTGTAAAACAGATTCAAAATGACATTATTGAATTGAATTAAAGTTAAACTACAATATGATCTCCATTTGCTATTTCTTAAATTAGACAATAACCTAATCTAAAATTATTACAAGAAATTTAGCTAATTTAAACCATCAAAATACCTACAAGCATTAAAAACAATAGAAGAAATGCAATGACACTTTCACATCATGAAACTTCTCCATATTGAAGAAGCTTCATTGAAAGCCTAGGAAAGAGATTTAACCTTCGAACTTATCCTTCTTTATCCTTAACAACCTCTAGGAAAATATAACCAAATGGTTAAGAACATGTGTTTCCTCCTAAGAGGTCACAAGTTCAAATCCAGAGGGGGTAGGGTATGTATACCTCTGTAGACTTTACCAGTCAAATAGTTGGGCAGAGGGGGTCTCATACACCAATTTGGTGTCTGGCTTGGCCGTGACCTTAAAATTAGATTATTATTATTATTATTATATAGTTACTTTAGTGATATGAAAGTGCAAGCCTAGAATTTGAAATCCAACTCTTCAATATTTCCAATACAAGCAGGAGTAAAGCTTAACATATAAGCATGTGTTGTTGACTTTTAAATCCCTTCAAAGAGTGAGGCCAAACTTATCCTCTAAGTATATAAACACCTCTTAATTCATGCAACCATGTTTCCTAAGTTTCAACATCGAATATTGCATCTAAATGTTTTCTAAAAGAGAGAGTTATCAATTCTTTCAATACTCTCAATCCTTATTATACCCACTAGTAGAATTATCCAAAATGCACGCTTCAATTAATGGACGCTACCAATCATAATATGATGCAGTTGTTTAGTATGTTGTGTGTTGCCTGACATTATCACTATTTATGTTTAATTTTAGATCATATAAACATTGATGGGGCATCAAAGAATAACATATAGAGGATATAGAGGATAATGCAAGCAATTGGACATATAAGGATTTTTTACTACCAACATCCAATCAAACCTAACCTAGAAACCCACATGCAAACAATGCCAACTCACAAGTCTAATTGCAAACAATTTCTAAGGTTTTATCTATATCAAAGTTTTTAATTTCTTCAAGATTGCAGATACTTGGGTTTATAGGGCATTTTTTCCCTATCATGCTAGCAAATCCATAAACCCACACACAATCCAACCCATAAACCCATAGGTTGAATTACACATATTAGAGGTCAAATTAGCTAAACCCACATCAATCCACATGTAAATCAAAGAAAACACACAGATAGAATTTCATATATCAGGGGTTAATTAGCTAAGCCCACATCAACTCACAACATCCACAAACATTACAAGCTATTACTTAAATTAGAGGCATAAATTCTTAAAATTTGTAGATTCAACAAGCCCATAAAACCACATGCAAAGAAAAGCAAATCAACTAGTCAAATTACCTTATCAAGGACCAATTGGAGCTACTCTGAGGTCAAATCACCCAAGCTATTGGAGCTACTCAGAGGTTGAATTTCCCATTTCCAGCAACCAAGAAAACCCATAAACCCACATGCAAAGTAAATCAAACCTCTAGGTCTAAGTCCTGATAACTTGGTTTCCATTTGTAAGAAAACCCATTTCTAACATCTAAACAAACCTATAAAACCACATGAAAAGAAAACTAGAGGTCAAATTACCCATATTAGAGGTCAAGTATTCAAACCCACATATCAAATCTCAAGTAGCTAAACCCACAAGTAACCCACTTCATTTACAAACCCACATGGTCAAGTAACAAAGCAACATGGCCAATTACCCATATCAGAGGTCAAGTAGCTAAACCCACAACAACACATATCATTTACAAACAACTACCCACAACAAGCATATTTCATTGAAGAATTGGATGTCTTGAAAAACAGAGTAGAGGTTCCATACTTAGCAATGCCACAACAAAACGTACAAGCCTTTACCTGCCACAAACACCACATAAACCAAATTCGGGTAGACTTTAGAAATTTCAACAGGCATAACAAGATTTCGAATAAAAAAAATCAAACAATAGACTTACATTTTCCTGCAAAACACCACAAACCCATATTCTTATGCACCTTCAATAGGAAAAAAATTATTTCAACTAGAAAAAATTGAATAGATGGAGAAGAAATTGAACAGGCTTACCTTTCCTTGAAAAACACCATAAAGACACATCATTATGCATATTCAATGGGGAAAAATGATTTCAACCAGCAAAAATCTAATAGTAGAAGTAAAAACCGAACAATAGGTTTACCTTTCCCTACAAAACAAACAACTTCATTATCGACGTCCCTTGCTTCTTCTACCTCGTCGAGGGCCCCTCACATGCATAGAAATGATTTGATATATCAAACCCCAAAAAACCCAAGACCCAATACCACAAACTCTACAACAGTGTTCTCCAATGCTAGAAAACTCAATGTCAAACACAACTCTCAAAGAATGTCATAGTTTAATTGTTCTACGTTTTGACCTTTTTTTCAAGGATATTTTATGTTTATTTTTTCTCGAAATCCAGTGAAAAATTGTTGGATCTACGTATTTGAGTGGTTAATTTTGTATAATATGAGTGCCCCAGGGGTTGTTTAGCATGTTGAATCCATTTCTGCATTCAGAAATACAATTTACACAATAAAAAATTATGATTTTGTGCATATTTATATCACCGAATTCTAACAAAAAATACCAAAACATAAAATAATTAAAAAATACCCTCACGAAAAACTAGAGTGACACATCATGAACAACAAAGAACCAAACCATAAATTGAAAACGGGTGCACCATCACTGGGACGGGGTCTCTCCAACTTAGGGGGAAAGACTACTTCTATATCAAACACACGAAAAAAAATATACGGGAAACATAATTATGTTGGAAATAAATAAAAGGTTTGATACAATGAAGTGCACATTTAAAACCCCAACCACCCCCAGCATGCGAGAAAAACCACATATATATTCCCATATTCCACGTAGGCTAATCCACATGACCAATTAAAACCAACAAAGAAAGATGCAACACTACTAATTTCCGTCGGCATTCCATGGTTAGAATTTCAATGCTTTCATTGCGAATTTGTTTAGGAGACTACCAAAATATATTTTTATGAATACTTTTTGAAAAGGGAACTTCATGAAATGATACCCTTCATGGAGTGACACCTAAAACTATCTAGACGTCATTCCTTGCCGATATAAATTATTTTTCCTCATCCTTAGATATCTCTATTTCTCAGAGTCTGGGGATGCTCTTTCTATCACCTGGCTTGCATAATCGCATCTATAAGGAAGGGTCGGAGAGAAAGAGAATCTTGCTTGGCGCTTTCTCTCCCTAGCAAGGGAGGCTCCTACCTATCGGGGAGGGAGAGGTACCTTAACCTTCCTGGTTGGTCTTGAAAGGCTCCTAAAGTAAGTCAAGTGTGGTGTTCTCTATTACGACTTTCCTTGGCCCCCTTGACTTTAGATATAGGGGCCTGCCTTATTGCGTGAGTTAGAGGCGTGCGTTAAAGTAAGGTATTCTCAAGCCCTGGGTTGGTCCTGGTCTTACCGGTCGGTCCTGATCTTAGGTCAGGTCCTGAAAGAAAGGTAAAGCCTTCCCTAGAAGTCATTAACGTACTCATTTATTAAAGTCATAGTCTAAATGTTTTACGTTTTGTTTTTTTTTTGGCGATATTTTTTGGGGATATTTGCATAAAATCTAGTGAGAAATTGTTAAATTCGTAAATTTGAGTGATTATTTTTGTATAATCCGAGTGCCCTAGAAGTTTTTCAGCATGTTGAATTCATTTCTTCATTCAAAAATAGATTTTAAACAACAAAAAATGAAGATTTTGTACAGATTTATGTCGTCGGATTCCGATGAAAAAAAACAAAACATAGAATAATTAAACAACATCATTCATTAAATAGATGCAAAGAACAAATTGTGTTATCTCGATCCCATTTCAGCAATAAGCATGGAAGTTTCAGAATCACAATAAATGTACTAAGTACATTTTCTATTATTACATCAAAGGCGTTCTCTTAGGGGGAGTTCTCTCTAGAATTTTCGTCCTCTGTCCATAACCATTTGCAATGGTACGCGTGTTTTATTAATCTACCATGTGTGATTGTCGTCCACCACCTCAATGTCGATTCCTGCCTTCACCCATACGCTAATGCATGACTTTAGACATATCAGATAACCCCCTCGTCATCCTTCGTCAACAATGCCTTAATCGACATCACCCTCATTCCATGTGCGGCCCTCCTGGTAGAAATGGGTGGTATTCCGGTATTGGAAACTTTGGCGGTCGGGCTCATGGTTTCCTACATCCTCGACTTCCTATAGCTAAAGCAAGGCGCCTTCTTCGGCATCTGGTCGACCCTGCTCATCTCGCAGCTGGCCTTCATGCTTGGGGATTCGACTCTCTCCACCATAGATTTCTGGTCATTGTACATACTTGTCGTCCTGGTGTGCTGCGAGGTGAATATTTTGATCGGTGTGTGGGCTTCGCTTCAATTCCAGTGGCTCCAGCTTGAGAATCCGTCCATAGTCATAACCCTAGAGCGGCTCATGTTCACCTGTATTCCAGTATTTCATTCACAGCGTTGGTAATCTAGACGTGGGGGGCCTTGGCGGTCATGGGAATGGATCACACACCCTATTATTTGATGATGATTCTCTGCTTCTTCTACTCGCTATATTCTTTGCCCCAACAATATTTTTTCAGAACCAAGGACGAAAGGTGCCTTCTTTGGCATCTGGTCGACCCTTCTCATCTCGCAGCTGGCCTTCATGCTTGGGGGTTCTATTGTCTCCACCATATATTCATGTTTTTTGTACATACTTTTCGTGTTGGTGCATTGCAATGTGAATTTTATGATCAGTGTGTGGGCTTCGCTTCAATTCCAGTGGCTCCATCTTGAGAATTCGTCCATAGTCGTAACCCTAGAGCGGCTCATGTTCGCCTGTATTCCGTTCACAACGTCGGTGATATGGACGTGTGTAACACCCTATTTCCCCCAGTCTGTAAAAATAACTATATTGGCCAAGAACTGTGGCAAACTCAAAGATGTGAATGTTTGATTTGACGGACCTTTGTATAAAAGGTCGATGAATGTAAATTATGTTATGATTATGTGTTGCATGACTGTTGGGAGGAGGATGTGCTAAAAGAGACCACGATGGCTAATGAGAGGTGGTGGAAGGGACCTGGAATGGTTGCGTTAACTTCCATCGGGCCAGTACCGTACTGGTTTTTACTTTCTCAAAGATCAAAGCAGCTCTCGGACCCTAGAATGGATTTCCTGTCAAATTGGTAGGGAGGGAGGCTCCTCAAGAGTTAATGAGGGGATGGGGGTGAACTACCCATCCGTAATAGCTCCCAGACCTGACCACGGATGGGGAAATTCACGCCACACACAATCTTGCAGAGAAAAGGCAAGAGAGGAAGTGTGGAAAGGAGAGGGTAGAGGAGAACACGCACGACAGAAATCGTGGAAGAGAACCGAGAGAAACTCGAGAAATACAGGGAGTTCTGAACAGAGGAGAATGAGAGTAACCTTCATCCTTGACTTCCGTTGAGCTGGAAATAGGAGACTGAATCTCAAGCATTGTGGTCTAGCTCGGGGGTGGCTAATGGTAAATCCGTTCGGAGTCACTAAGCCTACGGTTGGGTGGAAATGAGCACCCCTCTCAGCAGTCACGTCACACCTGGTGTTTCTTATAAGTGTTTATATCTTGTATCTTGAATTGAATATTCTGGACGCATGTTCATGGTTGTACACTCATAAATGGTTTATGTATAGAAGTGTTTACCTGGTGTTTTGATCGGAAATAATGGATGCATGCTTATACTTATATGACCATAATCGGTTTATGTATAGAATGAATAAGTTCAAAATACGAGTCTGTTCCCTTGAGATTTGTTCCATCTACTTGACTCACGCTATGTCCTGGTCTGATTTCCCAAAAGCACCTCCTCCCGGGAAGTTCCCTCGCATTCCAGAGCCAGAGTGAGTTCCTTGAAAAGACTACCATTTTAGTAAACCCACGAGTTTACCTTACCCCTGACATAGAGTTCATGGCTCGGCGAATTAGGAAGGATTTTCAGTCAGGTCACCAAACCTAGGGATAATTACCCAAGAAACCACTGAAGGATCATGTGATCTGAGTCTGGAAACCTTGTACAAGAGAGAGTAGTTCTCTCAGGTTTTCGATGTTTTGGCACCCAGGAAACCAAAGGGTAAGACCCCTCGTTTTCGCAAGTCATGAAATCTCGGTACCTGAAACCCTGACGCGCTCTGTAGAAACCAAAGGGTAAGACCCCTCATTTTCACAAGTCGCGAAATCCCAGTACTCGAAACCCCGACGCACTCTGTAGATGAGTTGGTTTTGCGTGAATAGGTTTCGGTGTTTCGACACCTGGGAAGCCAAAGGGTAAGACCCCTCGTTTTCGCAAGTCGCAAAATCCCGGTACCCGAAACCCCGACGCGCTCTATAGATGAGCTGGTTTTGCGTGAATAGGTTTCGGTGTTTTGACACCCGGGAAACCAAAGGGTAAGACCCCTCATCTTCGCCAGTCGCGAAATCTCGGTATGTGAAACTACGAATCGGTGTACCGTGAATGGGTTTCGGCGTTTCGGCACCTGGGAAACCCAAGGGCAAGACCCCTCGTCTTCGCAAATCATGAAATCCCGGTACGCGAAACCCCGATGCGCTCTGTGGATGAGCCCTAGGTCACTGGACAGGGTCTTGTGGTAGGAAGGAGGAGTCCCGAAAGAATCTGGACCACCCATTTGTAGGGACGAGTGGCGAAGATCTAAAGTCATCGGGTTCTGGAGATTGGGGAAATAGGAGTGAAGACCCCGCCAAAATCTTGAAAGGTAGAATGTCGGGATTTAATTTGGGCTGTTGATCAAGTCAACAATCTAGACTGTAGATCCGAATGATACTGAGATTTTGATTCCTAGGGATTAAAAAGGGAAAGGAGGAGCGCTTGCATCGCGATTCCCCAAATCATGAAACCCCAAAAGCATTTAGAGGATTAGCACTAGGTCGTAGGATCGGTCGTATGACAAGTGACCTGAGGGAGGAGCTAAATATCTGTTAGACCCTTTCAGGTTTCGGCATTTCGAAAGATAGAGAACAGGGGAACGCTTGGATCGTGATTCCCCAAATCGCGAAAGTCGAAGCACCTTTTTGGTAGGGCCTGTGGTCATAGCCAACGATCACACGGAGGAGGATAAGGGAAGGGATGGTCTACGCTAGGCCCCATAGAAATTCGAGGGTTTTGTCCCTCGAAGAAAAGATGGAAAGAAAAATAAAATCTTAGTTGTTGTAGTGGGTGTGTGACAAATTGGTATCAGAGCATGGTTACAACACTTGGCCTGCTTGAGCTCATGAACGAGTTGTGCAGAAACTCCATTTGAAGTACTCTTAAAAGAAGTAACCCTCTACCTTAACCCCCTTTATCAAAAGCCAAAATTAAGAATGAAAATTTTGTATTGTGTGTATGCACTTGAAAGATATGAATTATGCACTGATTGTGAATGAATATAATGTTGACTAACAACAAGTGTTTTCTTGCATGACAAGCGGATGATCAACCGCAGGAAACTGTAGATGCATAGAATGGTGATGCACCATGAAATGTGGGATGGCTCCCACAATAGAGACAAAGAGTCTGACGAAAGGAGAGCGGTGGAGACCCCTCCAGATCTAGATGAGACTGTGAGGAGCCTCATGGTCGAACTATAGAGCTACAAGGCCGACAATGAGAGGTTGATAAAAGAGCAAGAAAAGAAAACGAAGATTAGTGCAGTCCTGCTGCAGAGCTTATCCGACATACAAAGACAATTGTAGCATGGACCTGACACCAGTCACGCAGACCAATGACAGACAAAGAAAATTCGAAGTCCCCTTGAGATACGGAAATGTGGTCTTTTAAGTGGCCACACTGAGAAGAGCACCTCGAGAAAGGTCCACCCCAGAGATAAGATACAAGCATCGGACGATTCCTTGGGAAAGGAAACTAGGGACTCCGAGGGATCTTCTAGTAGCAGAACTAGTTCTTACTCCCGAAGAAAATGGAAGAAGCGAAATCATTCCAAAAATCATAATCTCGAAGAATTCAAGAAGGCCAAACCACCCTCTTTCGACGGTGAAATAAACAAGGGAGAGGAAGCAGAGGCTTGGCTGCTTGGACTAAAGAAGTATTTCAGAGTCCATGACTTCTCGGAAAACTTGAAGGCCCGAGTAGCCACTTTCAACTTGAATGGAAAGGCTTCCATTTGGTGGGAAGACCTTAAGAATGTGAAAGGGATTCATGAAGAAGACCTATCTTGGGAACGGTTTGAGAAATACTTCAGTAAGAAGTATCTGTCGGAAAAGTATTTCGACGAAAAGACTAAAGAATTCTATGAACTCAAGCTGGGGCAAAGCACCATAGAGGAATATGTCAGCATATTCCTCGATTTGCTGAGGTACGTACCCTATATAAGAGAAGAAAAGGCAAAGGTGCAATGATTCATTAGTGGATTACCTAAGGACTATCAAAACATGATTGAGTTTGACGAGCCAAAGACCCTAGAAGACACTATCCGAAAGGGAAGATATTGTTATGAACAGCTTGGGCATCGAACAAAACCTCATGAAGGCTAGAAGCAGAAGAATAGTTCGGGATTCCAGAAAAAGGGGTTTAAATACCCAAGATTTAAAAAATATAAAAAGGACTCAAGGATGAGCTTCCCAACCCGAAGTGTACACCAGCAGAATTTCCCCTCCCAGAGCGGAAATAAACCTTTTGGATCTACCCCAGGAAAGATTGATAACCCAAAGAAAGAACCCTTGAAATGTTGGGGTTGTGGAGAAGAACATCTATTGAGGGACTGCCCGCACCGACAACAGAATAGTCGGAGAATTTACAATGTTCAAGAAGCTACCACCATCAATGACGTGGCCAGGAGAGTGATGCAAATTTATGCAGCCTTGGATAATAAACAAGTTGACCACCAAGCTTCAGTGGTGGAGATGGAAGGTATGATCACCAACCATCTAGTGTCTATTCTAATTGAACCTGGTTCAAATTTGAGTTATATAGCCCCTAAGGCTATTGATAAGTGTAAATTATAGCCACATAAACACGCCAAGCCATGGATGGTACAGTTAGCCACCGGCACCAAAAGAAAAGTAATGGAGGTCATACCATCTTGCCAATTCACTATGGGTGAATTCCCCACCCAAGCAACCCTTAACATATTAAACCTAGGATCGTATGACCTGTTGATTGGTATGGACTGGCTAGCCACATATAAAGCCAAACTGGACTATTACCATAAAACCTTAGAATGTGTAAGTGAAGAAGGAAGAAGGATAACCCTTCAAGGGATCCAAAAACTTGTCTCGGTGAGATGAATATCAACGCTTCAAATGAGAAAGCATTGCAGAAAGGGGTGTCCACTATATGCGATACTGGTGTTGGAATCAGTTGAAGATGACAAACCCAGCCTCGAAGATCACCCCACACTAAGAGATATAGAGATGTATTTCCGGAAGAGGTACCGAGTTTACCTCCGAGAAGGGATATTGACTTCTCGATAGAACTTGCACCAGGAGTGGTGCCAGTGTCTAGGACACCCTTTAGAATGAGCACACCCGAGCTAGTTGAGCTTAAATTACAACTAAAGGAAATGATGGAAAAAGGCTATATCCGACCCAACGTGTCCCCATGGAGAGCACTAGTTCTATTTGTGAAGAAGAAATATGGTACCCTCCAACTATGCATAGATTATAGACAACTCAATAAGGTAACCATAAAGAATAAGTACCCCTTACCCAGGATCGATGACCTGTTCGCTCAATTGGGAGCTGCTTCCATCTTCTCAAAGATTGACTTGAGATCTGGATGCCATCAAGTCTGAATCAAGGGTGAAGACATCCACAAAACTGCCTATAGGACAAGATATGGTCACTATGAGTTTGTGGTAGTACCATTTGGATTGACCAATGCCCCTACCACTTTTATGTGCTTGATGAACAATGTGCTCAGCAAATTCCTAGACAAATTTGTACTGGTTTTTATTGACGATATATTAATTTACTCCAAGAGTAGAGAGGAACATGAGGAACATCTTAGACTTGTGCTCAAGTGCTAAGAAAACATCAACTCTATGCCAAATTTAGCAAGTGCGACTTTTTCCAGAAGCAAATACATTACTTGGGTCATGTCATATCTGAAGAGGGAGTAGCAGTAGACCCTGACAAGATTAGGTCTATCGTGGAATGGCCTACCCCAAAGGACGTTTCAGATATTAGATCCTTTATGGGCTTAGCAATATACTATAGGAGATTTATAAAAGGATTCTCCAAGATTGGTTGTTGAATCACTGCCCTCTAGAAGAAGGGAGTTAAATTCCTTTGGACCCCAAAATGCAAAGAAAGGTTTCAGTCCCTAAAACATCTACTGACCCACACACCTGTGTTGAAGATCATCGATCCTGAAGCTAACTTCCTAGTGTGCACAGATGCCTGCAAGGAACGGCTCGGAGGAGTCCTTATGCAAGAGGGAAGTGTAGTCTACTATGAATCCCAAAAATTGAATGAGCACGAAGCCAACTATGTGACCCATGATCTAGAGCTGGCCACCATAGTGCATGCCTTGAAAATGTGGAGGCATTACCTCTTGGCAAGGAAATTCGTACTCAAGACAGACCACTGTGGATTGTGATATTTGTTTGACCAACCCAAGCTCAATGCTAGACAAGCTAGGTGGATGGCCCTCCTTAGTGAGTTTGATTTTGAAATCAAACATGTTAAAGGAAAGGAAAATAAGGTGGTCGATGCCCTTAGTAGAAGTATGAAAACAATTCACCTATCATTGGTGAGCACTTGTGAGACGAATGTCAAAGGAAGAGTCAGGAATGCATAAGAAACAGACACATTCTTCCAGACCGTAACCTCGTACCTAGAGAAAGAACCCACAGGGATAAAGTATGAAGGCTACCAGAGGATAGATGGAGGTCTGCTAACTTATAGAAACAGATTGTATATTCCATATTGTGATGACTTGAAGAGGTTCATAATGGATGAACTACATAAAATACCATATATTGGTCATCCAGGATACCAGAAGATGATCACGGCCACCAGGAAACAATTCTATTGGCCTGGGTTAAAGAAAGACATAGCTAACTATTTAGCTAAGTGCATAGAATGCCAACAGGTTAAAGCAGAACACCGGCACCCAACAGGATTATTACAACCTCTACCAATCCTAGAATGGAAATGGAAAACCATTTCCATGGACTTCATCACCGGATTACCAACATCGACCAAACAGAATGACACCATCATGGTAGTGGTGGATAAATTGAGCAATTCCGCCCATTTTATCCCCGTTAAATCGACTTGCAAGGCAATAGATATCGCCAGCATATTCATGAAGGAAATATTCAAACTACATGGTATGCCTAAAAAGATCATGTCTGACAAAGACACGAAATTTACTTCCAACTTTTGGAAATCCTTGATGGCTGGTCTAAAGACCAAATTACTATTTAGCATAGCCTATCATCCTCAAACTGATGGACAGATGGAAAGAGCGAACCAAATATTGGAAGACATGCTAAGAATGCATGTAATGCATCAACCCAAGAAGTGGGAAGATTACCTGCCACTGGTGGAATTCGCCTACAACAACGGCTACCAAGAATCCCTGAAGACAAGTCCTTTTGAAGTACTCTATGGTAGACCGTGCAACACTCGAGTCAGTTGGAGTAATCCCGTAAACATAATTACTATTGGACCTGACATGCTGAAAGAAATGGAACAACAAGTGATTCAGATAATACATAATCTGAAGGTCGCTCAGAACAGACAGAAAAGTTACGTCGACCGAAAGAGAACTCCAAGAGAATTCAAGACGGGAGACCACGTATATCTCAGAGTTAGGCCCAGGAAGAGTTCCCTGAGGATGGGAGCTTGTGCCAAGTTGGCACCTCAGTATTGTGGACCCTTTGAAGTTTTAGATAGAGTGGGACCTGTAGCCTATAGGCTAGCACTTCCTCCCACAGTAAAAGCACATAATGTTTTCCATGTTTCATTATTGAAGAAATATGTACATGATTATAATCATATAATTGACTGGTCTGTGATCCAGGTGGAACTGGAGGGAGAATTCCTGCCAGAACCTCAATGCATACTAGACAAAAAGGAAACCCCACTCAGGAACCGAACCATTGCACAGGTCAAGGTGCAGTGGAAACATTTTGGCCCAGATGAGGCTAGATGGGAATTGGAAGATGCCATGAAACAGGCATATCCAATTTTGTTTACTTTTGTACATACATGTCATATTGATAGATAGAACATCGAGGAATGTTCCTTTAAGGGGGAGGGAATTGTAACACCCTGTTTCCCCCAGTCTGTAAAAATAACAATGTTGGCCAAGAACTATGGCAAACTCCAAGATGTGAATGTTTGATTTGACGGACCTTTGTATAAAAGGTCGATGAATGTAAATTATGTTATGATTATGTGTTGCATGACTGTTGGGAGGGGGATGTGCTAAAAGAGACCACGATGGCTAATGAGAGGTGGTGGAAGGGACCTGGAATGGTTGCGTTAACTTCCACCAGGCCAGTACCATACTGGTTTTTACTTGCTCAAAGATAAAAGCAGCTCTCGGACCCTGGAATGGATTTCCCGTCAGATTGGTAGGTGGGGAGGCTCCTCAAGAGTTAATGAGGGGATGGGGGTGAACCGCCCATTCGTAACAGCTCCCAGACCTGACCACAGATGGGGAAATTCACGCCACACACAATCTTGCAGAGAAAAGGCAAGAGAGGAAGTGTGGTAAGGAGGGGCGAGAGGAGAACATGCGTGAAAGAGATCGCGGAAGAGAACCGAGAGAAACTCGAGAAATACAGGGATTTATGAACAGAGGAGAATGAGAGTAACCTTCGTCCTTGACTTCCATTGAGCTGGAAGTAGGAGACTGAATCTCAAGCATCGTGGTCTAGCTCCGGGGTGGCTAGTGGTAAATATGTTCGGAGTCACTGAGCCTACAGTTGGGTGGAAACAAGCACCCCTCTCAGCAGTCGCGTCACACCTGGTGTTTCTTATAAGTCTTTATATCTTATATCTTAAATTGAATATTCTGGACACATGTTCATGTTTGTACACTCATAAATGGTTTATGTATAGAAGTGTTTGCCTTGTGTTTTGATCGAAAATAATGGATGCATGCTTATACTTATATGACCATAATTGGTTTATGTATAGAATGAATAATTTCAGAATACGAGTCTGTTCCCTTGAGATTTGTTCCATCTACTTGACTCATGCTATGTCCTGGTTTGATTTCCCGAAAGCACCTCCTCCCGGGAAGTTCCCTCGCATTCTAGAGCCGAAGTGAGTTCCTTGAAAAGACTATCGTTTTAGTAAACCCACGAGTTTACCTTACCCCTGACACGGAGTTCATGGCTCGGTGAATTAGGAAGGCTTTTTAGTCAGGTCACCAAGCCTAGGGATAATTACCCAAGAAACCACTGAAGGATCATGTGATTTGAGTTTGGAAACCTTGTACACGAGAGAGTAGTTCTCTCAGGTTTTCGGCGTTTTGATGTTTCGACACCCAGGAAACCAAAGGGTAAGACCCCTCATTTTCGCAAGTCGCAAAATCCCAATACCCGAAACCCCGACATGCTTTGTAGATGAGTCGGTTTTGCGTCAATAGGTTTAGGAATTTCGACACCCGAGAAACCAAAGGGTAAGACCCCTCGTTTTCGCAAGTCGTGAAATCCCGATACCCGAAACCCTGACACGCTCTATAGATGAGTCGATTTTGCGTGAATAGGTTTTGGCGTTTCGGAACTTGGGAAAGCAAAGGGTAAGACCCCTCGTTTTCGCAAGTCGTGAAATCCTAGTACCCGAAACCCCGACGCGCTTTGTAGATGAGTCGGTTTTGTGTGAATGGGTTTTGATGTTTCGACACCCAGGAAACCAAAGGGTAAGACCCCTCGTCTTCGCCAGTCGTGAAATCCCGGTATGCAAAACCCCGAATCGGTGTAGCATGAATGGGTTTCGACGTTTCGGCACCCAGGAAACCCAAGGGCAAGACCCCTCGTCTTCGCCAGTCACGAAATCCCGGTACGCAAAACCCCGATGCGCTCTGTGGATGAGCCCTAGGTCACTAGACAGGTTCTTGTGGTAGGAAGGAGAAGTCCCGAAAGAATCTGGACTGCCCATTTCTAGGGATGCATGGCGAAGAACTAAAGCCGTCGGGTTCTGGAGATTGGGGAAATAGGAGTGAAGACCCTGCCAATATCCCAAAAGGTAGAATGTCGAGATTTAATCTAGGTCGTTGATCAAGTCAACAATCTGGACTGTAGATTTGGATGATACCGGGCTTTCAAGTCCCGGGGATTAAAAAGGGAAAGGAAGAACGCTTGCATCGCGATTCCCCGAATCACGAAACCCCTAAATCATTTAGAGGATTAGCACCAGGTCATAGGATCGGTCGTATGACAAGCGACCTGAGGGAGGAGCTAAAGATTTGTTAGACCCTTTCGGGTTTCAGCATTTCAAAAGACAGAGAATAGGGGAACGCTTGCATCGTGATTCCCCGAATCACGAAAGCTGGAGCACCTTTTTGGTAGGGCCTGTGGTCATAGCCAATGATCACATGGAGGAGGATAAGGGAAGGGATGGTCTGCGCTAGGCCCCATAAAAATTCGAGGGTTCTATCCCTCAAAGAAAAGAGGAAAAGAAAAAGAAAATCTTAGTTGCCGTAGTGGGTGTGTGACAACATGGGGGGCCATGGCGGCCGTGAGAATGGATCACACGCCCTATTATTTTATGATGACTCTTTGTTTCTTCTACTGGCTTTATTCTCTACCCCAACAGTCTTCTTTCAGGACCAAGGCCGAAAAGCAGTATGGCGGCCAGATTGCAGACGAAGCCCTAATTCTCGGTCCGCTCGAATGCACACTTCATACCCTAGTCCTATTGTTTTTTCCTTCGTTGCTTTACATATGGAGAGACATGTATCCTCCACCAGGAGGATGCTTTCCATGTATATCCCATGCAAACACTGGGCACTTTGACTCCCACAGCATGGAAGGACTGGGCAGTCAGATGGGCATGCATTGGCCCATTCCAAGTCACTGAGCAGCTTTACTCGAGCACCTCAAGCTCTAAATTTGTTTGTTTCTTTTATTTTTTTCATAAATAAATGATAATATAAGATCTCATTATATTCGTCAATTTAAAAACCTTTTGAAATGCATATTTTAATAAAGCAAATCTAGTTTATCCAGGTTTGGAGGCATACTGCTCCATTAGGGTTGATAAGTTTCATTTGTCTTGATATCGTAAGTTTTGGCTTCCTGTGCTCACTTTACAGAGTCTTTGCGTTACTTATTTAGTAGACAATAATTTTTTTTAATATATATATATATTATAAATGATTTAATGGAATGCAAGTATCAATAAACTAAAGATCCCCGATACTTCCCAAACTTTATCGAATACGTAAGTTTTATTGATTGATACACTTTTGGTCATCTCATCACCTATAGTTTAGTTTATTCCTTAGCTTGATGTTATTGCTTACTCATGATTTTAGAATTAATGATCTGTTTTATTACGTCGAAAGGTGTATACCTGTTGGAGATGGGCACAATTAATGATCTTTTAATCTTAAATTCTAATCTGATGGTTATGCATTGAAGATGCTGGCATATTCTTAGTCGTCCTCCAAAATCAACGAGTCAGATTTATTGTTGATAACTTTTTTTCATTTATAAATGCATCCGTTAACCTGATTACTTTTTAACATTTACCTAATCATATTAAGAAATTACTATAACATCATATGATTGCCACGTTTAAATGATTAACTTTTGGAATTCTTCAACTGTCCAGTTTCTTCATGTATGGCCTGGCGTTTTTACTGAATTTTTTTTAACCTGACGTTTTTACCGAGTTTTTTTTAAGGCAAGAGTTTTTTTTATCAACCATCTTTCGACGTTCTCCAGCCGCGAGTTAGTGGTTGTGCTAGTAGTTACAACATACAATTTTAACCCTAGCCCTTATTAATTACCAATCTTTGTCTGACCTGTATTTCTTCTTCCTGTTTGTGACCTCTTCCTGTTGTTTTTTGTGCCTCTATTGTTTCAATTATATGCGTCGGATTTTGGCACATTGTGGTACATTTCGAAGGATCTTGTTCTGCTTCAGCAAATTCGCATCGTCAATGGCGTAATTGCACTGGTGGTTGTGATTGTGTGTCTGGAAATCAGGGTTGTCTTTTACTCCTTCGAGCAGTATTTGCACGTTTCTCCTCCCTGGAATTATGTGTTGGTGACAATTACCATGATGGGAGGGGCATTGGCAGTAGGAGCTTATGGGATTGGCCTGGTTAATGATGCTTTTGGCTCGGCTACATTTACTAGCTTGTCAATTTTGGTGGCTTCAACTGGGTCGATTTTCATCATAATGCCACTCAAGGTATAGATGGATTCCTGTATCTCTATAGCTTTACATATATTGTTTGACTTTCTTTTCAAAATTTTATCTCATATGGTGATCACATAGGATTATTTTTCCCATAAGTTTTGGAAAACGGACTGTTTTCCAAGACTATTTCACAGCAGCTACTGTCAAAGTTTTTTAACAAGTGTTGGGGAACTTATAACTTATTCCAAGACTATCAGCAGCTACTCTAAAAAAATTTGAACGAGTGCTAGAGAACTTATAAATCGTGTCTGATATTTATCCATTCCTGCCATTTGTCTTTTTTCGACCAATGCTAGAAAATGAATGTTAACTACAAAACAATACTAGAACCACTGCATTTCTTTTCTCGCATCAAAATCATCTCTTTGATCCATTTCACCTTGAACCGTACTAAATCCATTATTGTCTACAAATTATTAAAAGGTCTAACCTACTTCCCAACCAACTGAAGTGAAGAGTCTTCTTTGAATTCATGATCTAAAAAATGAAGAAGACTTGTATTCTTGAAAATATTTGCAAGTTAAATTTTATGTGTTAAAATGCAAATGGATCAACTTTGCAACACAAATTTAATAGGATTTACTCATTCAAGATGCATATAAACAGCAGCAAAAACACTGAACAGAAAACACATAACACAACAAATGATAAAGGAGTTCACCCCTCTCTTGGGCTACATCTCCTGGTCTAGCTTCCAATGGATCATTTGTATTATTTTCTCAAAGTGCTCAAAAATGTGCTTTACAATGCTCAAAATGCCAAATATACTGCTCCAATGGCTTCAGGACGTCCAACAACCCCTAGCTGGGCTTTTTCAGCACCTCGTTTGGCCAAAAATTGAAGAAGATAGGCTTCCTAGAAGTCCCCCTTCAAACTTGTTATCTCTGCATCTACAAAACGCACCCTTGTTGGCTCAACCTAGCCCACACGCACATTTAAGCATAAAAACTTAGCACCGGATGAAACCGTGCAAACCTTGCAAACTATAGGACGGTTACGGGCGCACCTAGCCCCTAACCGTCAAGGGCAAGGTCATATGACCCATGTGACCGCGCGTTTAAAAATAAGGGCCAAGAGTTTACATAACCATTTGAAACGAATTTAAATCCAAACCAAATGCATACCCATGCGCGCGTGTCCCGATATATAGTGGTCATATGGCAACAAATATGTGACAGGGGGATGGGGCTAAGCCCCAGCCTGGACCCCTGCACCAACATATAACAAACTCAAATTCAAATGTATTTAAAACCATACATATAACAAGGCGTACAGTGGGGCGCGTTGGTAGCGCATACTATGCAAAGGCTTTACATGTGGGGAGAGGTCATGGGGTCAAACCCGGTGAACTCCAATAAAGTTTTATACAACAACCAATAACAAGGTGCCACGTGGCAGCCCATGACTGGGCCACGTGGCACCGTACGACCAACCAAATACTGCCATGTGTCACAATGTCATTCTCTCTCAGCTACCAACTGTCTGCCACTTAGCTCTGCCACGTTTCGTACGGACTGCCACATCAACAGTCGTACGGATTATACGGACTGTACAGTCAGCACCCCTTTTTTTTCCCTATTTGTCATTTTGAACAGAACGCGATATCTCTCGCTCCCAACATCCGTTTGAACCGAAACAAGTTGCGTTGGGTTTGTAACAATGAGGCCTACGCTCTCGTTCGATTTGAAGCAATTCTGAGCACTTTGAATTTTTGAGCAAAATCTGATCCCCTGGATCAATTCATGAGATCTCTTGTATGCATTCTAGAGACTGCTACAGATTATTGCCCTCATGCATCCATTATGAATTTTGAGTGGCCCAAAACCAATTTTGCAAATATCATTTTGGGGAATACATTGCCGAGGGCCTGTAAATAAAGTTGTCAGGAAATATTGACAAGCATAAAGTTGGACCTGGAAATCTTAGAAAATATCAGCAACCTGAAAAATTTGGAAAAACTCAGATATATCGGGAGAAATCAGAGATATTTGCAACATTGGCCCAAACAACATGGACTGTGACTGGTAATGGGATCTTGATCTGCATCTAAAATATTGTTAGGAAATCAACTACTTTAGCAACAGAGTGAAGGTCCAACTTATCATATAAAGCAGCCAAAGTGAAGACCAACCTTAGCGATTCTGGGATTGAACTTTGGTGGATATGAAACACCCCACTTTATTTTTTAATCAATACCCTACTTTACCGTCCAACCAAGGATCAAATTGGATTTAGATTGATTAGTTTGATGTTTTAGATTTTGGACCCAGTTGGGGTTAATTGAGCTTGATTGGTTTCATTTTTTATATTTTCTATCTAAAACACAAATCAATTGGACCCAATTTCTAATGGAAGTAAATTGTATCGATTGAAGTTGTGAACTAATTGATATCAATTCTAGATATAGCACAAATCAATTGGACCCAATTTATGATGGAAGTAAATTGTATCGGATGAAGTTGTGAACTAAGTGATATCAATTCTAGATATAGTGGTAGCATGGTTCCTGTCAAGTTTCTATTTTGCATTTTGGAATTGTCTTCATTGTCAATTTATTGAAAGATTCCTGTATTGTTTCTCTTGGATGGTTTCAAGGTTGTTTTAGTGCACGTTTCCAAGAGACCAATATTTTTTCTTTCATAAATTTTCTACCAATTTTCTAGAAAACCAAATTTTATTTTCTTTCATTAAACTCAAATCTGAGAGAGTTTGAGCATTGTTGCATCGAAAGAGATTGGCATCTTCTAATTTTTTTATAGCTTCAAAATCTCAAAATATATTCTCCTCGTCTTTTCTCCATTGTGACATATAAATCCCAACATACCATGTTCCTTACACGAATTATGTTCCTTAAGAAAATTATAAATCCCAACATGCCATGCCACTATATTACTAAAAATGGGAAATATTGTGTCAGCGATGCACAATTGCAGGTTGTTCTAATTGGAGGGAAGAAAAATATCTTGGATTTGGTGGTCTAGATTTGGTTTTGTAGTCAAATTTGCATGACCATGAAGGTTTTAGGTACAATATTCTTTACTTCAAGTTTCTATGTTGAACTGTATTGTTGAATTTCATGTAGACATGTATATTGTAGTCTCTTGGAGTTTAGCGGCCCTATGATTATGATCATGACACAACGACACAACACAAAATGGATGTTTTTATCCAATATGTTTGGGGTAAACTCTTCACTCAAACTTTATGCATTGTTTCCCTGATGATGTGGATTAAAAGGTTCATATGCAGTAAACCTATAATTAATACTTTCATACTGGCTACGAACCACATTTGGAGTCCTTTATATCCAATCTTTTTTTTCACGGTCGTATATATACAATTTTCCCATTCAATAAATTCCAGCACAAATATTTTAATATTGGAGTGAAGTTTTCCTTGTCCACTTCTTCATAATCGTTCAAGACTACGAAAACGACGATCACAACTAAAAGGTCACTGGCTCCCATCACTTGCAAAATGTTATAACTTAATATGTAAATTTGAATATAGTATGTTACATTTTGATTTTCTTCATATACAAGTAGGTGGTGGTATTGACATTACAAAAAGTAAATGGCTTTAAAATAGAGTAAACCATTGACAACAAAACATTTTGATGTAGACATAAACTAAGTGATTCACCACATAAAGTAAATGCCAACATCTACTAAACCTTTGAGAACAAAACAACAAATAAATACACAAAGGTGAAGAAAATTCTTATATTTACGTTCTTTCCTTTCCTTACATAATATTGGTGCAAACGGTTACAATGTAACTATTTCAATATATTTTTCCGAACCTCCGACAAATTTCTAGACAAAAAATGACTTAGACTGGCAGATCAGAGGAAACTGTGGGTACTTTCTCCCTTTCCCCTACTTTAGCTTATACTTTCTCCATGTAAATACGTGCCCGACAACTCAAGGAAATGAGTATGCAAACTGTGGATGAACCTCTTTATAGAATATTTCACTCAGGTTTATGTTTTGTTCTATGACCCACTCATGGTTTCAAATTCTATACCAGATTTGCTTATGATTTGTTAGTAATTGTGACCCCTTTTTTGACAGAAATATTTATATAAACCTAACTCGAAAGTTCTTTTCAACATTTTTATGAATATTTAGGTTTGCGGTTCATTTTTTCATTTGCATTTCTTTAGTCCATTGTAGAAAAGAACTAATATTTGTAAAAACCTATTCATCGTAAAACTCCACTAGAGTGGGTACTTTCTCGATGTAAATGGGTGGTCAGACGAACATTTTTTTCAAGTTCTTTGGTAGTTTTTATAAATATTTTTCTTTCAAGACAATTTTGTTATTGCAATTTTAAATCTTTCTTTGTTATTTTGTACCTTACAAATCTATTATGAATCCTTATCCTATATGGTTTTAGATTGATTAACATAGGCAGATATACTTTAAGATAAATTTCTTGAATCTTGGTTAAATCTTCAGTTTCAATACAAGAGACCTAAGATTCACGGCTGCAAAGAAAACTTCTTGAATGACTCTTTATTTCTTTTGTCTCACAGGCCAGATTACCTACCAAGGGATTAGCTCCCTAATAACTTGAAACTACAAACATTCAAAATTCAGCTGTTATATTTGGATAAAATATTTAAGTCATAAATCAATGGATTTTACATTGGTGGATTTTACAAAATGTCCATTGATGGATACTACTTAGTTTTTTTCGACGTTCCCTTTCCCTGCTTCGGGGGTATGCTAGTTTAATTTATAATGGAGACTACATGGAATGTTGAAACCTTATCCATTCACCCATAGAAATTAAAGAGTTTTGGATCATTTTAATATCACTTCATCACATGCAACGAAGGAGGAGATCAATCCTTCATTATTTAATTTATAATGGAGACTACATGGAATGGAGAACCCCTATCCATTCACCCAAAAAAATTAAATAGTTTTTATCCTTTTAATATCACTTCATCACATGCAAGGAAATAGGAGATCAATCCTTCATTTAATGAAGAGAGCCTTATGCAAAGGAGGAGATCAATGTTAAAAATACTAAAACAATTGAGAGGGGGAGTTGAATCAATTGTTACTGTTCTTAAACAATATATGACTATTCAAACAATTTTTAAGCTCTTCCAATAGACCATCAATATTATACAACATAGGACAACATGAGTAATGAACATCAGTCACACATAAGATACACACAAAGATAGATTTTCATGAGGAAACCCATAAAGGGAGAAAACCTCTTCTTCTTTGAATGATAGGCAGTCTTTTAAGTTCTATACATCATCTATGTTTGAGAACCAACTCAAAGTGAGGCTTCTACCTATGTTTTACAAGCTCCAACTTGTTGAGAGAACCAACTCTCTGGTTTCTCTAACACCCACTAGAAGGAAGCACCAACTCCCTGAATGTTTCAGCACCAACTGGATGGAAGCACCTACTTCCACTTATACAAGAACCAACTTGTATACAGAAAACTCCATGTTTTCCAAAGCACCACCCTGCCACCCTGTTTTTCTAGCCACAACCAGATGAAAGCTCCAACTTTCAGTATTCAAGCACCAACTTGAATAACAAAGGACTATAGTCCTCCCTAGCACCACCCTACCTCCCTTATTAAGAATAAATGATTGAATAACAAACAATACAGGTGTCTTACTTCTTACCCCTTCTTCTATGTTCTGTAATTCTTCTCTGCTTCTATCTGTTATGCAATTCTTCTCTACTTTTATCTGTTCTGCAATTCTGCTCTGCTTTTATCTGTTTTGCAATTCTACTATGCTTCAAACTATTCTACAATTCTTCTCTTACTTCTGTCTATTCAACATCTCTGATTTTTATCTCACACTATGCATATTGTAATTTTACCTTTCTTATAGTTCAACTCATTTTTCTAGTTCGAACAGCTAGCCTACCACAGTCATTGCATTTCCATTTTATCCTATACTCCTATTTAATTACGCCTTGAATCTCCAAGAAAATGCCTCAGCAACTGAATCTCCAAATGTCCAATAACTATGATTCAGTTCTGCTAACTGAATCGTAACTAATCAATTAACGGTGAAGTGAAACAGTATCCCTTCGATCATATTCCCAATCAATCAACACCATTGGATTAATTCTGCAAGGTCTCGTGTTTATCTCATATGCCCACTGTCTATGTCTGAACACTAAGCAGAATTGATTTCGTGATTTTGTATTTCGACATTCCTGTGATGAAGGGTCTCAACTCTCCATGTCGCGATCATCGAAATAGAGCTTGGCTGCACTAGCTCCTCCCTCCAACTCTCGACAATGTGACGATGCGCTATAACCACTCGCCAAACAAACAAGCTCTTCGTGATTTCGCACTTTTGTCGTGAGTCTCATTGACTCCTCCAACTCTCGGTATCCAAAACTCTGAAATAGAGCCAGATCAACGGTCCACGCTCTCCCTTTGATCGACGACTCAGATTAAATCTTGGTTTCACCTTTCGCAATTTCAAAGGATAGAGCACCTCCTTCCTTTGACTTTCCATTCAGCAAAAAGTTGACCTCTCGCCACGTGTAGTCTACATCCAATTGTCCATGACCCTCGATCCAAGGGTTCAGATCAATCCTCTATTCGACAGCCTAGATCATTTCCGAATATCACATATCATGAGTTCCCACACCATGCTCCATTGACTCCTCCAATGTGTAAGTCAGCGAAACTCTAGACACTCGCCATGTGTCCTTCTTGAAGATGAATGGTCCTCCTACTTTTGGGACTTTGTAAGCTCGCTTCATCTTGCACGTAAAGATCGTGCTCCTTCTTTTGTATCCAATGACGGTTGTTCTTCAGGCTCAGATCTGACGCCTGAGATCTATTCTCTTCTACTGTGCACTCCTCCTATCTGAATTTAGATATGACGGTCATCGAGAATTCTGAATGGGATCCAACGATCATTGTTTCTCTTCACTGTTGATCATTTCCATTCCATTATCGTTGTGTTGCTGATCGTGTTGATATGCGCTATCAATGACAAACACGCACACGTTGTCTTATGTCTGTAAGTATGCCAACAATCTCCCACTTTGGCATTGATGGCAACCTTAAACCTAAAGAACTACACTCTGCACTCTCTCCATGGACTGCTACTCTGTTTGTTGAACATGCAACCAAACATACCATTGTAGCATCCTTACCACACTTTTTCTCCCCCTTTGACATCAATGTCAAAGAAGAAACACGCTCCCCTTGAACTGCTGCAATACATCTCGAAAGTATCAAATATGTGACAATCACATACTCCCCCTGACAAGGTGAACAAATTAGACAAATGAATATATAACCCCCAACTTCTGACAAAGATATCCAAAAGGTGTTGTTGCTAAAGGTTTAGTAAAGATATCAGCTATTTGTTTTGTGGAAGGAATATAATTCACCTGGACAATTCTATTTGTAACTTGTTCTCTGAGAAAATGATATTTTATTAGTATATGCTTTGACTTTGAATGAAGTACAGGATTCTTAGAGAGACTGATGGCACTGGTGTTATCACAGTGAAGTGGAATGGGATCAGTATAAGTTACCTTCAAATCTGCAAGAGTTTGTATCATCCATAGAATTTGTGTGCAGCAAGTAGCAACAGCAATGTATTCTGCCTCTATAGTTGATAAGGAGATGGATCCCTGCTTCTTACTAAGCCATGCTACTAACGAGTTACCTAGAAAGAATGCTCCTCCATTGGTGCTCTTTCTGTCATCCGCATAGTTTTCCCAATCTGCATCTGAATAAGTAGTTAACTGAAAGTTTTGATTTCTAGGATACCACAGACCATAAGTCATTGTGCCCTTCAAGTACTTGAATATCCTGGTTACAACTACTAAATGACTTTTTTTAGGAGCAGACTGATAACAACCTACCATTCCAAAAGCTTTCATTATATTAGGACGAGATGTTGTGATGTACAGAAGACTGCCTATCATTGATTGATATGTCCTTTGATCAACATTAGGTGAAATATCATCTTTACTAAGCTTGCAACCAACCACCATAGGTGTACTAACAGGAGAAGAATCTTCCATCTAAAATTTCTTCAACATCTCTTTCAAATATTTTTCTTGAGAGATAAATATTCCTGCAGAAATTTGATTTACTTTTAAACCAATAAAGTATGACATCTCTCCTATCATGGACATCTCAAACTATGTTTGTATAGAGTTAGCAAACCACTGAACAGAGGAATCATTAGTACAAAAAAAAATAATGTCATCTACATAAACCAAAACAACTAGTAAATCATCACCTTTGGACTTGATGTAGATATTGTTGTCAACAGTACCTTTCTTGAACCCTTTGTCTTGTAAAACTTTGTCCAGTCTATAATACCAAGCTTGTGGTGCTTGTTTCAGTCCATATAAAGCCTTCTTCAGCTTACAAACATAATCAGGATTATTTGTCAATGAGAATCCTTCAGGTTGCTCCATATATACTTCTTCCTCTAGATCTCCATTAAGAAATGTTGACTTAACATCCATCTGATAAAATTTGAAGTTCTTATGACATGAATATGCAAGAAACATTCTGATGGCTTCCAATTTTTCCACTGGTGCAAAAGTTTCATCAAAATCCCGACCTTCAACTTGCGCATACCCTTTACAGACCAATTTGGCTTTATTTCTAACAAATTGTCCTTTTTCATTCATTTTATTCTTGAACACCCATTTGGAACCTATTACATTCTTATCTTCAGGTCTAGGAACAAGCTCCCAAGTATTGTTCTTTTCAATCTAATCAAGTTCTTCATTCATAGCTCTATTCCAATCATTATGGTTGTTGGCTTCATAAAAAGTTTTAGGTTCAATCATAGATAGAAAAGCAATATGAGATTGTTCTGTGTTTTTAACTAATTTCATTCTTGTCTGAACTCCTTTGTTTATATCTCCAATTATCTGATTTTCAAGATGATTCTTTCTAACAATTATGAGAGGTGGTTTTGTTTCTTTCTGTTGATTTGTGTCATCGTGAGTATTCATATCTTCATCTAACTCAGATTCTTCTCTTTCTGATTCTTCGACCTGCTCATCTTCATCTTCAACTATATATTTTATGCTTGGTTCAACACTGCTTACATTTCGTACCGGGATTTCTTCATCAACTTTTATGTCGATACAATCAACCAATTTATGCAGCCTCTTATTGTAGCATATGTACCATTTATTGTTTGTAGCATAACCTAAGAAAATACCTTCATCAGCCCTATCATCATATTTGTCAATATTTTCATCATTATTCTTGATATAACATTTACTCCCAAAGACTTTAAAATGCTTGACTGAAGCAAGTCTTCCAAACCATAGTTCATAAGGAGTCTTGTCATTGTGTGGCCTGAGATGAGCTTTGTTAAGAATATGAACAACTGTATGGATTGCTTCCACCCAATATGTCTAAGAAATATTCCTTTCATTCATCATTGATCTTGCCATCTGTTGAACTGATCTATTCTGCCTCTCAACTACTCCATTTTGTTGTGGTGTTCTTGGAATAGTGTATTCTCGTTTGATTCCATGTTTATCACAGAACTCTTTGAAGTTCCATGAACTAAACTCTCCTCCTCTATCAAACCTTACTGCCTTCAATATTTTTCCTGTTTGATTCTCAGTCAGAGCCTTAAACACTTTGAATTTTTCAAATGCTCCATATTTTTCCTTCAAAAAGGCAACCCACGTTAGTCTAGAATAATCATCAATAATCAACATAAAATAGTTTTCTTTTCCTGTACCTTCTTTTCTTGATGGTCCACATAAATCCATATGTACTAACTGGAGAGGTTTTTTCTGTTGAAGGAAAGTTTTTGGATTTGAACTGAGTGCGAATAATCTTTCCTATCTGGCAAGGTTTACAAATAGAGTCATATCGTTTTGATATCTTTGGAAGATCTTTTACTTCCCCATTGTTTCTAAGCTTTGATTATATGATTAAAATTTAGGTGTCCAAGTCTCCTATGCCATAGCCAACTTTCATCATATTTTCTCAAGTGTCATTCTTATTTTTCTTCTTTTAACACATAGACAATGTTTTATGTTCTTATCCCTTTTGCAACCAATTGTCCTGAATTCAAAGACTTTATTTTACAATCTTTAGAATTAAAAACAACTTCACACCCTTTGTCACAAAATTGACTGACACTTAGTAGATTATGTTTCAGACCATCTACAAATAGCACATGTTGAGATTTTCCTTTGCCATTACTCAGGTTTACCATTCCTTTACCTTTTATTTTTCCTAGTGCATCGTTTCCAAAAGTTACATTCCCTGATTTGTTTTCACTTAGAGTTAGAAACTTACTTTTGTCTCCAGTCATATGTTTGGAACATCCATTGTCAATATACCAGGGATTATTTTTTCTTTGCGCTAATAACACTAATCCACACTGGTCATCTTCTTTCTTCTTCCAAACCTTGAAATTTTCAGCAGCAGGATTCAGATCTGGCTTATAGTTCCTTAAGCGACAATCTGGAGCTTTATGTCCATAATTATGGCAGTTGTAATATTTTGGTTCACTGAATAATAGATCATAACGATTGCTATGCTCATAACTGTTATTAAGTTTTACCTGTGTCCTTCTCCCAGTCATCACATGATTTATAGTCTATGATTGTTTGTTGCTTGGTTGTCTCAATCTTTGTGGTGGCAGATAATTACTCCTTGAATAAATTGATTGCTCATATCTAAATCTTAAAGAACAAGTTATAGCTTTGTGACCAAAGTTAGAACAGAAAAAACCATATCCATAGAAAAATCCTTTGTACCTGGAAAAAGACTGTCTTCTTTGATTGGGTTGATTTCTTCCATGTTGATAGTTTCTTTGATCTACAGATTCAATTCTGGTACTTTTTCTTTCATTCCTTCTTGGTGGTTGATTTTCTTTCTTTGTTTTTGCAGAGTGGTTGTTGTCAATGATTGTAGATTTGAAAAACTTGATGGGTTTTATATTACTTGGATGATCACTACTTGATCCTTCTTGATAGCCTAAGCCATCTTTCAACTTTGGATTCCTTTGTTGATTTAGAATGGAAGTTAATTCTTTTGAGGCTTTAATACTTGACAGATTTTGGTGATACAATGCCTTAAACTTCTCCATTTTTTCTGGTTTTTACTATCTCTTCTTCTAAAGCTTCACACCTCGCTTTCTTCTCTGATAACTATTGTTTCAGAATGTCTTCTATTTTATTTTCCTCTTCTAACTCCACTTTTAGTAGAGCAAAGTCTTGATCAGGTTTTTTATCATTCATTTTAAACTGCATCAACAACCGTTTTTGTTTTCTCTTCTTACATCTGAGTCTGTCAATTTATTCCAAAGCACTGATTAATTCACCTTTCATATCCACCAAAACTTATTCATCATCCATTTCACCTCCTAAATGTTCATCATCAAGATCTCCCATAGCCATAAGCATAAAATCATTCACCTTGTCTTCACAGGATGAATCACTATCTAGGTCTTCTGAGGAGTCATCATTGTTTGCACACAAACTTTTCTTTTTACTATATTTCTTAAATTTTTATTTCTTTTCATCATCAAAGTTCTAATCCTTTTTCTAGTGAGGACACTTAGATGCAAAGTGACCTATCTTACCACAGCTAAAACATTTGAAAGGGATCTTGCCTTGATATTTTCCTGATCCTTTCTTTAACCTTCTCACAAATTTTGCCTCAATAACATCTAATTTTGAATCAGTATCCTTGTCTGCTTTAAAATATGTTTCTCTAGTAATGGATTTATCTTTGCTAATTATCATTTCATATGTAGTTAGAGTTCCTAGGATTTTATCAATGGAAAAAAATTTAAGATCATTTAGTTCAGAGACTTTTGGATTAAATTTATCAAGCATAGATCTTAAAATCTTCTGAATTAAAAAAGATTCTTCAATTTTCTCACCAAGACCCTTCATGGAATTCACAAGCTCTTCAACTCTTAAAAAATACTTGCTAATTGTTTCATCTTCATTCATCTTTAGTTGTTCAAATTTCAATCTATATGTTTGAAGTTTGGCATCTTTTACTTTCTCATTTCCTTCATAATTGTTAATAAGTTTATCCCACATTTCTTTAGCAGTTTGAAGATGTGTCACCTTTACAAACTCAGCTTCT
>ML797393.1:0-20880 GCA_009831015.1 Picea engelmannii
AAGGTTAAAAATGATAGGTATCACAATGATCAGGGAAAAGGGGGGAATCTAATGAGATATGTCTCAAATAAGGGTGTGGGAAGGTAAAAACAAAAGGTGAAAAATGATAGGTATCAGAACGATCAGAGTGAAAATGGGAATCTAATGAGATAGGTCTCAAATAAGGGTGCTGGCAGGCCCCACATTTTTTTTCACTCCTGCAGAGTTATACTGTGTTTTTAATAATACTACAGTGTCGAAAAGCCCAAATTCTTAACATGAAAAAATGTGTAGTAATTTTGCAACCCGAATGTCGCAGACAAGGTTGCACTGCAATAGATCTTGTCTATTCCTTTTCTGTTCTATTTTCGTCCCAAGGGTTAGAGTTTTCAGGGTGCCTATAGACACGGGTTTTCCCTGTGCTATAGCTCTCTGATATACGTAAGAGATCAAGCAATAATACTCAACCCAATATCTCATGGCACCAACTAAGGAGGCTAGACCGTACCCTTGGTCGTACTATTTGATTACCCAGGTACTAAAGAGTATCTTCACAAGTGTTGTTCTCGATGGCACTATAGCAGTCAGGCAACCAATCGGTTGATCTATGGCTCGTTTCAGGATACCTATGGGGGGCTCCCGATATACTAGAGGAAATTGGAAGCACAGGTCCTTATACAGGTGTTGTTTGATGTGCTACCACTCAAAGGGGTACCAATAGGGGTTACAAGGGTGTCCAACAGTGTGAGCTTAAAAACCTCTTCATGTATTTCCTGCGTGTATGCTTCCCCGACCACAGATTTATGCATTGAACGATAAATAACTGTAGTTTAAAGACATCGGAACATGTCTCTACCCTAGAAATAAATTTAACCTGCAATTATTGCCAAGGAAAGTGCTTTGATACCACTTGTTATGCACCTGATTATGTGATATTAAGCATAAAAAAGAATATAATGGAAATTACCAATAGAACAACAAAATGTAGAGAATAACACAGCAAAATGATACCTTTATCAAAATGAGAGCAATGTTTACTTGCCTCTTCGAAGGGGAAACCTCCAACAAAGCAACTCTCTATTAAAATAATTCACAAGACAGATTTCTCATGCCTCCTACTCTTATTTATACTAATTTTGTCTTCTAAAGAACATTTTGGATGAAGATATTTCTAGAAGCGGAAGATTCTATTAGGTCTTCTTACATTGACTTGTTCATATTTATTAAATATGCCTTATTAACTAATGTCTGCCTTTATTACATGGAAAATATATTATTCTATCTATGTGAGGGGTTTGGGAGGTTAGGTCCCTAGCACAGAGTTAACAAAGGACATAGTTTTGTAGAAGCGGTCTAGAACTACAAGACATGGGCATCATGACCTTCGGAAGATTGGGTTGAAATGATAACTTCCAGGAAAAGCAAAGTGGTAATCTAAGGAGAAGGTAGAGGAAAATATTCCTCACCTCATTCAGTAAAGCTTTTGGGGACCAAAAACCTGCCTAAATGTGGAGGTATGATCCAGATTGGATCATTACTGTAATACCCCTAGGTTGAACCCCAAATTGTAAATTAAATATAAGTTGGTGAGATGATGGAACAAGTGTGTTGGTTTGTTTCTGCGCGCATTCAATTAGTGCACGAGAATCTCACACCAAATGAATGCGCGCAGTTTGTAAAATGATACAAAACACATTTTAATGTTTTGGCGTGTGCCTATGTAAGCGTGCAAGAATGGTGCACTAAAAGGGAAACAACTTGAAGAATACAACACTCACTGGTATAAGCGCGCAAGGATGGCGCACATTCCAGGATTCAATGCACATCGACTTATTGCACGACTTTGGAGTCCAGAGAGCCTTTATATATATATATATGTTATGTTGTGAGATGCACCTGTGTAAGTGTACGGGGATGGCGTACTGAAAGAAGAGTGCGCACAACCCATAAGTTCTGCGCACACTAGTTTTGTGCGCGACCTTTATGTTTTTGAGGTTGGTGAGCTTGGATACAAAAGATCAGTACTTATGTACTGAGAATGTAAATGTAATCACATGCAAATATAATAAAAATACATCCTTGTGGCAGACCGACCACAAAAAAGAGTATGGGGGGATAACTCCACTAGCTGAGGTTAATGGAGCTTAAGGAATACTATACTAATATTTATTAAAAGTATAAAGTAAAGATATTATATTATCCTAAGTCCAAGAGAGAGGGATGTGTGGACCAGGAAATTCTCAACGAGACAAGTGTCAAGTTAGGACCATGCATCCAAATAGCTTGGGACTTAGTACCTTTTTGGGGGATATCTTTCGATCATTAATGGAGGCAGTGACATAGCTGTGATTATGACCCAATTGTTTTGTCATAGAACTGGATTGTTCTGTCATTGAACCCGACTGTTACTATCGCAGATACCTGTGCATTGCTTAGCTTGGAGATCTAGACTGAAGAGGTGGGTTGTCAGTCCCATGGGACATTGCACTCTCTCCAGGTGAGAGAATTGAAGAGGCGGGTTGTCTGAGTTACCTGTCACTGAATTTGTTGTTGACTGAGATAACTTAGCTTGGCTAGGAAACCTTACCCAAGTGGAGTTTATCCCCAGCTCGGGGGTGACCCACTGCTGAGAGTGATGAGCAACACAGTCTAGGGCTGGAGGAACGTGGAAGGTCTGCACGTAGTTGGTGTACCTTTAATCAAAGATAAGTGTTATTATGTATTCATCCATGTGTTGCAGTAATAATTATGCATATGTTTTCATGGGTTTATTCTGTTTATGCTGCATGTATATATTTGTTATGAATATGTATGTAAATGTGCATTGCATAATGTATTTTTATGTTTTTTCTTAGTGTCAGAGTTGTATAAGAGCATATTGGTTAAGTTGTTGTTAGTAATGGAGACATTACAATTATGGTATATGAGCTGATGACAAGAGAAGTTTTGGTGTGATGTGCCCAGTTAAGAATATGGTTGGGTATGTTACATGATAGTATTAGAGCAAGAAAGTTTTTAAGTGGCATAGCCCAACATGTGGTTGGGGATATTACAAATTGGTATCAGAGCCCAGTTTTCAACATTGAACCTGGATGGGCTGAGTTAGCATATTTCCGAAGTGGATTCTCACAGAGAATTGAATTCGGTAGTGGCTACATTTCAAGTTATAACACATCTCTGACGGAAATTTGAATTAATAGAGTGGAATTGGGTAAAATCCCCAATTTTTGTTGTTAAACTCATGGAGATTTCGGGAAAACTTGCAACCAGAATATCAACCAACAGTGCACATGAGCAAATTGTTGTTGCAAAATCTTGAATTTGGGTGCAGGAGAGTGAAATTTAAAAAAATTCATGGTTTCAGAATATCTATGGAGGAAATTGGGTGAATTTGGACAAAAGCTCCAATTTTATGCGTTAAAATTTATGGAGAAATCAATTAAGTGTCGAAATTATTGTGTGCACTAAGTAGTAGTGATGCGCAAGAAAATAAGGGTGCACAGGCTTTGTACACTAAGTTTTGGCACTACGACGGGTATAACTGGTGGTGTGCACAAATTATAGGTGCGCGGTAAAGCACGCTGAATAACTTAGGACACATGAATAATAATGTGATGCACAAGGTGTGTGTTTGAAGTGTTGGCAGAGTGCAGTTTGAATCTGTGGATGTGTGTGCAACATTGTACCGATGGTGAGTGCAATGTGAGCATTAAAACCTTGGCACGGTTTAGTGTAGTATTTTATAGTACATGCAGAGTATCGGTGCGCGACACAAAAGTCGTACTCAATAGATATTGGCACACAACAAATTATTGGTACGCAAGGGGTATTGACACGCAGAAAGAACACACTAAACCTTGGCATAACTTAAGTTAAGTTATCGCAGGGCGCATAACTTAGGACACATGAATAATAATGTGATGCACAAGGTGTGTGTTTGAAGTGTTGGCAGAGTGCAGTTTGAATATGTGGATGTGTGTGCAACATTGTACCTATGGTGAGTGCAATGTGAGCATTAAAACCTTGGCACGATTTAGTGTAGTATTTTATAGTACATGCAGAGTATCAATGCACGACACAAAAGTCGTACTCAATAGATATTGGCACACAACAAATTATTGGTACGCAAGGGGTATTGACACGCAGAAAGAACACACTAAACCTTGGCATAGTGTGGTGTGGTTTTTGTAGTGAGTGTAGGATATTGGTGCGTGACACAAAAGTTGTGCTCAATAGATATTGGCGCGCAACAAAAAAGTAGACACACTTGATATTGATGCGTGGTGCATGCACTTCATTTTAGCATTGCGTGTGTAAAACTGACGCATGCTAATCATGGGTTATAATTGAGAAATAGTGCACATGAAGTTGATTGGGCAATTAATCTTCCCAAGAAATCAAAAGAAAGAATTATGAAGCATTATGGAAACACAATTGTGCATAATTCCATGATTTTATTAAATTGTTTAGCCTAACAAATTTTGTTGGCCTCACATTTTGCAAAGTTAACAACATTAAATTAGAACAGGATCAACACAAGTTTAGAATCATGGAAGATGTGCATGGAGTTTACAACCATGAAGAAGAAATCAGAGGAATGTATGTCCATATGGGTAATGAAGGTGCAAATTCCAATGGACATGGAGAAGGTAAGGAAGAAAGCATGAACTTGGTTGAGACCATAGAAAGTTTACACAAGGATGCCCGCAATTATAAAACTGATAATGAGAGGTTTGTGAAAGCCAAGGAGCAACAATAAGACTTTAACATCAAGTTAATGCAGAGCTTGGATAGAATTGAGAAGAAGATGGATAAGGAAACTGAATCAAGCAGACCAGAGAGCCATAAATCGCATGATAAGCGGGGAAGAACAATGCGTAGCATAAGTGTTAGCAAGCATCACCATCACTCTCCAAGGCATTTGACTAGGAGAGCACGCATCAATGCAAGTCCATCTCATGTTGGGAAACAAAAGAAGAAGTCTGGAGTGGATGAACTTCAGGGGGAATGAACAAAGTCAAGCCTCCTACTTTTGGTGGTGAACATAAGAAGGATGAGGATGTAGAGACATGGTTGTTGAACATGAGAAAGTATTTTCAGTTGCATAATTACTCATCACAAGAAGAAGGTAGAATTTCTATTTATCAGATCAAGGGAACAACATCAATGTGGTAGGATCAATATGTGCAGGTACAACACATTGATGAGAATAAGGTGACTTGGAGGGAATTCAAGAGGTATTTTCAAAGGAAATACTTGACTAAGAGATACTATGACAATAAAATGAAGGAATTCTTTGAATTCAAGCTTGGAAGTATGACCATAAATGAGTATGAAAGAAGGTTTTTAGAGCTGTTGAAATATGTTTCCTTCATCAAGGATGAACACGTTAAAATTCCGAGATATTTGAGTTGGTTTCCATCATTTATCAGTGACAGGATACAATATGATGATCCCAAAACATTGGAGGAAACTATAAGAAGGGATAAGTGTCTTTATGATCAACATAAAGGGAAATAAACTTACCAAAAAGCTTGGGAAGACAAGAAGAAAGGCAAGATGGAACAAAGGAAGAAGGGGGTTGAACCAACATTCTTAAGAAATAACTATTAGGAACAATCAACTTCTAAAGAATCCAAAATGACAGAGTCATTAGGGAAAAGACCAAGACAACCACCTATTCAATGTTGGGGTTGTAAGAGAGATCATATGTACATAGACTACCCTCACATAAGTGAAAGAGTGAGGATTGTTCACAATGTACAACAAGTTGAAATAGTGGAGGACATGGGCATAAGTGTACATAAGATTTATGTAGCCTTGGACAACAAGCAAGCTGAGTTTTAGTCACATATGATTGAAGTGGAAGGTAAAATTAATAACCATCCCATTGCCATTTTAATTGATTCAGGAGCTACTCATAGTTATCTAGATCCTAAGATGGTGGAAAGATTTCATTTGCCAAGAAGCAAGCTTGGTAAATCTTGGATGGTGCATCTAGCTACAAGAGATAAAAGAAATATTAATGAAATGGTTAAGACATGTCCAATGAGCATGAATGGACTGAACACCAATGCAGACTTGAACATCATACCTTTAGGTTCCTATGCATTCCTAATTGGTATGGATTGGTTGGACCAACACCATGTTTTCCTAGACTGTTATAATAAAGTATTTACTTGCTTGGATGAGGAAGGTAACTTAAGGATAATACATGAATTCCCAAAGCAGTGATTGTTAGAGAAGTTTTAACCTTACAACTGAAGAAAAGTTACAAGAAAGGGTGTCAAATATTTTCCCTGCAGATGGAAGAGACACCTAAGGATAAGGTGCCAGATATTGAATATTATGTAGTCCTAAAAGAGTTTGAAGATGTATTCAAGGAAATACCAGGATTGCCACCCAAAAGAGACATTGACTTCTCTATCAATCTGATGTATGGAGAAACTCTAGTATCTAAGATTCCTTACAGGATGAGTACACATGAATTGAAGGAATTGAAAATGCAACTTGAAGAACTTTTGAAGAAGGGGTATATATGCCCAAGTGTGTCACCTTGGGGTGCCCCAATATTATTTGTAAAGAAAAAGGATGGAGCTTTGATACTTTGCATAGACTTCAGGCAGTTAAACAAGGTAACTGTGAAGAACAAGTATCATTTGCCAAGGATAGATGACCTCTTTGATCAGTTGAGAGATGCAAAAATATTCTCCAAGATTGATCTCAGATCAGGCTATCATCATGTAAGAATTAAAGAAGAAGACATCAACAAGACTGCTTTCAAAACAAGGTATGGCCATTATGAGTTTACTGTGGTGCCATTTGGGTTAACAAATGCACCAATTGTCTTCATGTATCTCATGAATGGTATATTCATGAATTACTTGGACAAGTTTGTCATTGTATTTTTGGATGAAATATTGATATATTCTAAGTCTGAAAAAGGACATGAGCAACACTTGAGGATGGTGTTACAGATGTTGAGGGAGCATCAGTTGTATGCCAAATTGAGCAAGTGCTCATTTTACTAGGAGAAAATTCATTACTTGGGCCATATCATTTCAAAGAAAGGGATAGTAGTAGATCTAGAAAAGATAAAGGCCATTGAAGGATGGCCAACAATAATGAATGTCTTGGAGGTGAGGTCATTCATGGGCCTTGCAGGTTACTATAGGAGATTTATTGAGGGGTTTTCAAAGATTACACACCCAATCACTTCCTTGCAGAAGAAGGGTGTGAAGTTTGAATGGACACAGGATTATGAAAGAAGTTTCCAATACTTGAAGCATTTATTAACAAGTGCTCCAATATTGAGGATTGTTGATCCAACTAAATATTTCGTTGTATGCAATGGTGCATGTAAAGAAGGAATTGGTGGAGTCCTTAGTTAGAATGGGTATGTGGTGTGCCACGAATCAAAGAAGTTGAAGGAGTATGAAAGGCACTATGCTACTCATGATTTGGAGTTGGCAACCATAGTGCATGCCTTGAAGATGTGGAAGCACTACCTCACAGGGAAAAGATTTGAGTTGAGGACATACCATAGTGGTCTGAAATACTTGTTTAGACAACCAACTCTTAATGCCATGAAAAACAAATGGTTAGATTTACTTAGTGAATATGATTTTGATATAAAGAATATCAAAGACAAAGAGAACAAGGTCGTTGATGCACTCAACAGAAGGGTGCATGAGATGCATGCTACAACCATCAACATGTACCAATTAGACTTGAAAGATAGAATTCTAGAAGCTGCAAAATTAGATCAGAAGTACATGGAAGTAAAGGAAAAACTTTAGCAAGGTAATTTACAGTAGAAAGTTGAAGACTATAAGTTGGGAAATGATGAAATTCTCAAGTACAGGGGTAGAATTTATGTGCTAAATTCTTGGGCATTGAAGGATCTGATATTGGGAGAAATGCATAATGTACCTTATGTTGAACACCCAGGTTATCAGAAAACAATTGTAGCTATCAAGAGTCAATATTATTGGCCATGCATGTAGAAAGAAGTTGTTGATTTTATTGCCAGGTGTTTGGCATGTCAAAAGGTCAAGGCTGAGCATAGACACCCAGTTGGTTTGCTACAGCCATTGCTCATTCCTTAGTGGAAGTGGGAAGTTGTAACAATAGATTTTATCACTAAACTACCAAGAACTAGCAAGCAACATGATTCTATCATGGTGGTGGTGGACACGCTTACCAAAGCTGCCCATTTTATTCCAGTAAAACTCACTCACAAGACAACTAACATAGCTGATTTTTATTTGAAAGAAATTGCTCGATTACATGGAATGCCAAAGATAATTGTGTCTGACAGAGACCGAAAATTTACCTTAAATTTTTGGAAAGGATTGTTCAAGGGATTTGGGACAAATCTGCATTTTATCACAACCTATCATCTAGATTTAGATGGGAAGACTAAAAGGGTGAATCAAGTAATAGAAAATATGTTAAGGATGTATGTGATGGATAAACCATCAAAATGGGAGGATTATCTACACTTGGTAGAGTTTGCTTACAACAATGCGTACCAAGCATCCCTGAAGATGAACCTATTTGAGACACTCTATGGTAGAAAGTGAAACACGCCAGTCAGCTGAGACAACCCAACAAACCACACAGTAGTTGGGCTGGGATTACTTAGGGAAATGGAAGAACAAATGATAAAAATAAAGAAAAATTTAAAGGCTGCGCAGGATAGGAAGAAAATCTATGTTGATAAAGATATAACTCATAGGGAATTTAATGTGGGTGATCATGTGTTCCTGAAAGTAAAGGCCAACATGAGTTCCCTTAAGTTGGGAATTTGTTCAAAGTTGGCAGCGCATTTTGTGGGGCATTTGGAATCCTAGAAAGGATTGGGCCTGTAGAATAGATGCTTGCCTTTCCTGCATCAATATGTATTCATAATGTATTCCATATATCATTGCTTAAAAAATATGTACCTGATACTAATCATGTCATTGATTGGAATGTGATTTAGGTGGAGCAAGAAGATGGTTTTCAAGTGCATCCGGTGCACAATTGGATCAAAAGATCAAGCAGCTCCAGAATTGAGCCATAAGGCTAGTAAAGGTCCAATGGACCTGGTACGACCTTGAGGATGCAACTTAGGAGCATGAGGATGCTATGCAGGCAGAATACCCACATCGTTTTTGAAAACTTTTGAGTTTTGGTTGTACATGTGTATATACTGCACCGAGGACAATGCATAAATAAGGGGGAGGGAAATGCAATACCCTTAGGCTGAACCCCAAATTGTAAATATAAATGTAATTGTAAATTACATATACATTGGTGAGCTGATGGAACAAGTGTGTTGGTTTGTTTATGTGCGCATTCAATTAGTGCGTGAGAATCTCACACCAAAGGAGTGAGCGTAGTTTGTAAAATGATACAACACGCAGTTTAATGTTTTGGTGCACACCTGTGTAAGCGTGCAAGAATGACACACTGAAAGGGAAACAATTTGAAGAATATAGCGCACACTGGTATAAGTGCGCGAGGATGGCGAACATTCCAGGATTCAACGCACACCGACTTAATGCTCGAATTCAGAGGCTAGAGATCATTTTTGTATATATGTTATGTTGCGACACGCACCTGTGTAAGTGTGCGAGGGTGGCGCACTGAAAGAAGAGTGCGCGCAACCCAGAAGTTCCACGCGCACTAGTTTAGTGCATGACCTTTATGTTTTTTAGGCTGGTGAGCCTGTATACAAAAGATCAGTACTTCTGTACTGAGAATGTAAATGTAATCACATGCAAATTTAATGAAAATACATCCCATGGAAAAGAGTATGGGGGGCTAACTCCACTAGTTGAGGTTAAGGGGGCTAAGTTAAGGGAGCTTAAGGAATATTATATTAATATTTCTCAAAAGTATAAAGTAAGGATATTATATTATCATAAGTCCAAGAGAGAGGGACGTGTGGACTGAAGGAAGTTCTCAACGTGACAAGTGTTAAGTTGGAAACATGCATCCAAATAGCTTGCGACTTAGTACCTTTTTGGGGGCTATCATTCGATCATTCATGGAGGCGGTGACAGAGCTGTGATTATGACCCAACTATTCTTTCATAGAACTTGATTGTTCTGTCAATGAACCTGATTGTTACTGTAGCAGATACATGTGCATTGCTTAGCTTGGAGAGCTAGACTGAAGAGGCAGGATGTCAAGCCCATGGGACATTGCATTCTCTCCAAGTGAGAATTGCTGGTAATTATTTACCGAGGTGCTAAACTGCAACGACAGGGTTCTGAGACTTCCTGTCCGGCATGTTGTTGAATCCCTATAAGGGAAGTGGGGCAACCAGAGGATTGTTGAGCAGAGAAAGGGCACACTTCCTAGGGTGGGATAGGCATGTGGGGAATGAGGGACTGTAGGCTATCAATATGAATTGGTACCTGTGATGGAATTTCCTGTGATTGAGTCACCTATGTCTGAGTTACCTATGACTGAGTTTCTTGTTGACTGAGATGACTTAGCTTGGCTAGCAACCCTTACCCAAGTGGAGTTGAGCCCCAGCTCGGGGGTGACCCACTGCCGAGAGTGATGAGAAGCGCGATCTAAGGATGGGAGGAACGTGGAAGGTTTGCTCGCAGTTGGTGTACTTTTAATCAAAGATAAGTGTTATTATGTATTAATCCATGTGTTGCAGTGATAATTATGCATCTGTTTTCATGGGTTTATTCTGTTTATGTTGCATGTATATATCTGTTATGAATATGTATGTAAATGTGCATTACATAATGTATTTTTATGTTTTATCTTAGTGTTAGAGTTGTATCAAAGCATCTTGGTAGAGTTGTTGTTAGTAATGGAGACATTACAATTATGGTATCAGAGCTGATGACAAGAAACGTTTTGGTGTGATGTGCCCAATTAAGAATATGGTTGGGTATGATACAAGATGGTATCAAAGCAAGAAAGTTTTTAAGTGGCATAGCCCAGCAAGTGGCTGGGGATGCTAGAATTATATTATTTGTCATCTATCTCGATGCTTTCAGAGTGGAAATAATTGGAGGAATCAACTTGCAGGGTCATTTAAGTGGCAAGTCCTAGTTTGGAAATTTGGGGTTCATAACCTTTCAGAGCCATTTTGAGGCATGAAATGACGTTTTTTGGGGTTCTGGTGTTTATATTTTGTGCACAGCCTCTTCACAAGGTTCTACACTCTGATACCTTTCCAACAATGTAGACCGTGTGTCAATCAAAGTTCATATGCAAAAGTTATGCCTCTCGCAAGCTGACCTATCGTATTGACCACCATGGTATGAGAGGATGCCATGTCAACCCCCACTACTCATGCATATGGGGCTAGCCAAGTGAGGAATTTCAAGAAGATTCTAGAAGGTTAAAAAACATACAACAATAGAGGGTTGAGGAAGTAAAAAACCTACCCTTAGATGGCTATCGAGCGATGTTAAATATTGAGCCACTAAGAGGACAAGGGGTTCCATTCTATGTTATTGTATTTTGTTCCATAGCAGAGCATAACAACTGGGAGTGAGAAATTGGAGAGCATAACAAAGGGGGTTAATGTTCTGTAGCATCCTAACAAGCCACAGGTCTCAGGCAATTCCATAGAGAGTGCCTTCTCCTTTGTACTTGCATTATTTCCATACCAGAGAAAAGAGAGCAGAGCAACCTCACCTTCTAGTTGGGTTTTCTCCCGTAAGGGTTTCCTAGAGCAAATCTTTGTGTTATTTTGTGGATGGTGTGTGATTGTATTTAACTGTTCTCTATTTTCTGCATTTTATGTATTTCATGCATAAGCAGAAAATCGGTAACTAAATATATTGAAATCTAAAGGAATTTAACCTTCATAGTGTAGATTTCAGTTTTATTTATCTGATGTGTTGTGACGAACTGTTCCAGTGGAATATCCACGACAATTTACTTATTAGCCTCTGTATCACTTGGAGAAGATACCTTTTCCTTTTCGTCAGTCGACATACAAACTAACGTTGAACCACTAGATGAAACCCTAAGTTCCATCACATCTTCTCCAAAAGAAAAACCTTCTCCCCATGACCTAGTAATTTACATTGTTTAGGCCTAATCAATCCTTTTGCAGAAATTCTTTGAAGATATGGCCATGAACATGGTAGAACTTGCAATGAAAAGACAGTTTTTTATAGTCCGCCCATTGCGACCGACTTTGGTCACCCCACTCAAAAATGACTTTCTTCGACAACCTTTGGAAATAGACGCTGGAATCAAGATACAAGGAGTATCGATTTGATCTAGGGTTTTTGATGCTACTCCCTAGAAAGAGTCTAATGATTTCTCAACCAATTTCAACTTTTTTGGATACCAGAAGTGTAGAGGCAACCCTAGCAGATGAGCCCAAATAAGGAGCTTGTCCTTCACAACAATCAACAAATTGAAAGATTCAAATTAGAGTTGTAAAACAAACCTTCAAGACATAAAAGTCCACGGCCCCATAGAGAACAACCTCTTTATCCACCTAATTGTTATAAAAAAAGCTAAAAAATCGTCTAGAGAGGAGTGATGCAAACCTTACCTTTAGCAACTAAAGTCCATAGAAGAATCGATCCAATCCACCATTTTTGATATGTATCACTTTGGACCATTAAAGTATAACACTCTCTTTCCCAACTCACTAGCCAATCTACAAGGATATGACACCTTCCCATTCCAAATGATCTTTAGAAACCCTAGCATCTCTCTTGAAATCTCTTCCTTTGCACCTCTCACTAGCCAATCTACAAAGATAGGACGCCTTCCCAGTACAAATGATCTTTAGAAACCCTTGCGCCTCTATTGAAACCTCTTCCTTTGCACCTCTCACTAGTCAATCTACAAGGATAAAACGCCTTCCCAGTGCAAATGATCTTTAAAAACCCTATCACCTCTCTTGAAACCTCTTTCTTTGCACCTCTCACTAACCAATCTACAAGGATAGGACGCCTTCCCAGTGAAAATGATCTTTAGAAACCCTAGCACCTCTCTTGAAACCTCTTCCTTCTTCTTCGTCCTCCTCTTCCATCGCTCCGTGGGATAAATATACACTCGACTACCTCTAAAACTAATGAACATGCTATGATTACATATGGCCAAGGGTTATCCCAACTTTAGTAAGATAAGTCTAAGTCCGTGGAGGCCTCACGAGCAAAGTGGCCCGCTTAACCATTTTGGGACTCTAACTTAAACTACCTACATCCTTCCTTCCACGAGACAGCATTGAGAGGAGGAAAACAAAAGAATGTTTTTCCAAGTGGCGCTACGCATCCATGGAAACTGGCTTGACATACGTTAGATTTTTATGAGCTAGAGATAGAAAGGCCACCTAAATTTGTCGCCTTCCAGGAAACGGTCAAAATTTTGACCATTTCGTCTCAAACTGATACAACGGATAGACACGAAGAAACTCTATTTTATTACTGAAGTGTTGAGCTGCCAGCGTCATGCATCGTCCTCGAGGCATTGGAGGGGTTTTAGCGAAGTTTTCGAGACATTTTCAGAATCTGAGCTCACGTTTTTCACTGACCATCAATTATACCCAACCTAGAGCCAAGCGCGCAAAGTTACATTCATGGCAACCTGGCCGCTCACATCATGTGCTGCCTGCAGGCTCTGGTTTTGGACTCTTCTGATACAGCCATGTGATTTTTATTAATCAACTGTCCTAACCCAGCCGGGGCACCAATCCTGGTCTCCACCGAGGGTTTTTCTCATAGTTTTATCCTTTCTCATGCCTGTCTACTTCTGTGGTAACTCTCCACCGAGGGTTTTTCTCATAGTTTTATCCTTCCTCATGCCTGTCTACTTGTGTGGTAACTCGTGTACAGTTGTTGTATCAAAGCTGTCGTCTCTACAATTAACTCCATGAGTCATTCTCAGAGTTGGGTGCAGGCCATAATCGAATCTTCTTGAGTGCAATTCTTCCTATGATAAAAGCTGCTCCGCTTGTAATTCTCGCAATATTTGCCCCCCTTTATAGTCTTCCACAAATTCCTTTCGTTGTATTGGTGTCCTCTATGTTTCATAGTCAAGCAGATAACAGGCCTATGATAATCTGAAGTTTTTGACAGATGGGGGATTTTCCAAGAGTCCATGGTAATTCATAGAGTATCAGTATCAGTGAGATTGCTGTGTATGGCCATATAAGGCCCAGGCCTTCAGGATCGAACTGGAGAGAGGAGAGGAGGGTCGAACTGGAAAGAGGAGAGGATGAAGAGCAGATTTTATAGTTGTTAAAGTAATTTTAATATCCTTGCCAAATTGTTATTAGAAATTAAATAGTGATCTTTTTATAGTAAAATGATGATCATTTATAGTAAATGAAGAAAAAATGCAAATAAAAGAAATTTTATGATGGTAACAGCAATTTGAAAAGTTTGTCATATAAGGATATCAGAGTTTCATGCTGTTGTTAGAGGCCTATAGTGTTACTGTTGCATGCATGCATATTCGCCCATTGTGAAGGGTTGTTGGTTTTTATGGACGATGGAAGGAGAGCATAAAGGATACCGCGCTGGAAGTGAACTGTTCGTGTGTTTTACATCCAGGCAATCAATGAGATTAGGGCCCAAGTGTGTTCTTAGCCCTGGTAGGACAGAGAAATTAGGAGAATCATCGAGCAGGAGGTTGAGAAGCAGTGGGAGTAAAGGGCAGTCTAGTCCCATGTTTTCTGCCCTTGCATACAATCTCACTGGGAGGAAGAAAAATGGCAGCTTTGAAACTCAGGAGCCCACGTCCCCCAAGGTCACCTGCATAGGCCAGGTGAGGGTGAAATCCAAGCATAAGAAGAAGGGTCTCAGTGTCAATACAAGCGATGTAAAATTCAGAGCCGAGAGAAGCAATAGCCAACGGTGGTCTAAGGAGGCGCCGCCCAAGGCGCCTGAAAGGCAGGAATGTATGGCTAACAGATCGAATCAGAAATGGGGTCATTTATTCGGTTTCAAGAAGGAAGTTTCGTTTAGTATCTGTGAGGCTCTGAGAAGCTTCGGTGCAGAGTTCAACTGCTTTGTGCCATGCGGGGGTGCATCTTCTGCCCGTACTCCAGCCAAAGAGAGCAAAGAAACTACTACCTGTGGTGCTGTGCTGGCTAAATGGTTCATGGTCCTGCAAGAGGATGAGAAGAAGGCAGTGGAAGGTACAGGAGAAACAGAACAGAGGGTTGCGGATGAAGAGGTTTCAGGCATTAGAGAAGCTAACAGGCCAAGTGTGAAGACGGAAGATTGTGTGCAAATAGATGAGACGAGTCTTCTTTATAGTGAAGACGAAGAAGAGGAAGTGGTTTGCCCTCCTAGGAATGCCCTTCTTCTTATGAAATGCAGATCTGTGCCTTCGACAATCCCACGTCTGGGGAAGGACATGCGATGTAAGTCTGCTCCCTTGGGAATGGCGTCTATGGTTATTGAAGAACAGGGGAAACGAGAATCTGAAGAGGAAGATGGTGACAGCGAAGAAGTTGAAATTGAAGATGAAGATGGAGCTCAAGGATGTGTGATGCGAATGGAGAGCGAAGAGGAGAAATCAGCTTGTTCTACCCCTTCCAACTATGAAGAAACCATCGATGCTGAGGCAGACACAGAGGCAGAAAAACAACTAATGGCTGAGAATGCAATATCCTCTTCAATCTCAGAAGAAACAGAAGAAGAGATTGAGAAATCATTGCACATTTTATTTTCAGAAGGCCCAGATGCAGAAACAGGCTTAGAGAAAGGGACGGATTCAGGGGAAGCCCAGACACAGAGAGAGGCAGAGGCAGGAGCACAACCAGAGATTGCGGAAACATTACCTAATGCACTCTTACTGATGATGTGTGAGCCGAAGCTTTCTTTGGAGATCTCAAGAGAGACGTGGGTATCGAGGGAAGACTTTGTGAGGCGGCCTGTTATGGTTCGCCAAGATGATAAGGAGAAAGAGCAGAGCAGGAGGGTGAGTAATGCAGAAGACAGCAGCACTAAGTCCATGGATAGAGTAGTGGAAGAAAGTGCAAAGAATCCTCATGGAGGGGCTTCAATTGTTCTGACTAGATGTAAATCTGAACCCCTTAGAGCCTCTGTTCAGCTTGTACCAGAAGCCTGTTTCTGGAAGCCCCGGAATCTCGAAATGCCACTGCTCAACATCAGAGGGTCTCTGCCAATCGGAGCAAATTTGGGTTATTGACTCTTACTTTTGCATCAACATATGAGTTGAGATTTTGGGAGAGTAGTGAAACTACCGTTATGGTTATCTTGAGTTGCGCCTTGCATTGAATGCTAGGTCTGATCTTCAAACTCTATACTAGTGTTGAAGGCTTCTGAACAAACGCTCTTCACCACCACTCTGATAATCCTTGCTATTCTTCTAGTTTGCTCCTATTCATCCAGGGGCTACAAAATCGGGACAAGGAAGCTCGTGAAGATTTCAATATCAACGAGGAGGGCGGTCCAAGGAAATCATGTCTTCTTCTTTTGTATCCAAGCATGTACAGTGCTCTTTGTCTGGTCATCCTTTACTAAAGGGCCTCCAAAGCCATGTTAAAGATGTTTCGGAAGCCACTTTATTCTGTTCAAGTAAAAAATGGATAGAATACCTCTCTTCATTTTTCCATTAGTAGTTGCACTATTGTTGAATTTTCTAGCTAGCATAACTGTCTCCGAGCTGAACTATTCTCAAGCTGTGTTAATGTAATAGATTGAATAATCTTCTTCCACTTGAAATGGTGGATCTTCAAATCCTTTTAGCTGTTCTGCACAAAGACAATGTATAGTGCCACAATGTAGTCCGTAAAGATGGCTTTGCAAAATGAAATTGCACCTTTTAAAAATATTCAATGCCAATTCTTTACACTTCACTTTTGGATATTTCATCTTTTCGGATTTTAGTTTAACATGGCTGTATTTTGAAGGCATTTTCGTGAGTAAAATTTCACTTTGAAGGCATTTTCATGAGAGTAAAATTTCAGTTGTTATTGATGGGTTCAGGATTCTGTTCAATGAACAACTTCATAATTCTATACAGAATCTGGACATCACTGAAAACAACTTCATAATTATATACAGAATCTGGACATTACTGGAAAAGTAGTTATGAGACATTCTGTGTTTTGGTTTCCAACTTTAGATGGAGTGTTTATTATGTTGAATCTTTAGTTTCAGGCATTTTTGGTTGCCATATACGAAAGCAGGGTTAACTTTCTTTGTTCTCTATTCTCCCATATGGAAACAGCAGCAGGGTTAACATTTGATGCCCTGGCTACTGCTGAAAATCTATAATGCCCTTAACTCAACGAGGCATATGGATGTATATATGCATGATGCAGGTCATTTGGATTTGAACATTTGAGAGAGGAAAATATCAAATAGCTGGGCTACAAGGTTAGGATTTTGAGTTGGGAAACAGCTGAAGCCTTTTATATGGATGTATATATGCATGATGCAGGTCATTTGGATTTGAACATTTGAGAGAGGAAAATATCAAATAGCTGGGCTACAAGGTTAGGATTTTGACTTGGGAAACAACTGAAGCCTTTTATATGGATGTATATATGCATGATGCAGGTCATTTGGATTTGAACATTTGAGAGAGGAAAATATCAAATAGCTGGGCTACAAGGTTAGGATTTTGACTTGGGAAACAACTGAAGCCTTTTGAACAAAAAGCAAAAAGCTGGCTTCCACGCTTACAAATTGACAACCGTGTCACTGTTTTCTGTGGTTTTGGTATCAAAATATGACTAATCTTTTTTTGAGATTTTTTTGAGGTGTAATCACGAAATCAGCCTTTCAGACCATTAGTAGCATTCTGTTTTCATAATTTTGTATAAGAAACAATTTTTGCACATTCATGGTAAAACTAAAAGGTCACACTAAAGTCAAAAGGGAGTCTCTTTACCAATATAAGTCTAAATTCCGTGGTTCACAGAATCAACAGTGGAGCTCAGCTCTATTCCGTTAAATATTTTTTAACTCATTGCTCTCCATGTGTAGAATTTGGATTATATACTCTGTAAAGCTTCTTCAACCCACTGTTCTCCATATGTAGAATTTGGTCATCTCCATGTGTAGAGTTTGAGTTACACTTTGTGAAGATGGAGATTTATAAAAAATTATAGATGACTTACAAGATATTAAAAAGTAACGCTGTTCTTCTTGGCTCATCTTCATGTGTAGAATTTGAATTATACTTTGTAAAGAATTGAGATTTATAAAAAAATTATAGATGATTACCAAATGATATAAAAAAATAACATTGCTCTTTTTAATATTTGTATTATAAAAATGCATAAATGCATATTACATCAGAAGATTTTTTTCCAAGGCAGACAAGAAAGCAATCGATTCTGCTTGCAAAGAAAGATTTAATGTCTTGCGGGCTTATTGAGAAAGATTTAATGTCTTGACTGCTTACTGGCACTTTTAAAATAGGTCCACAAACGGAGGTCCACTGAAATTATAAAATATAGAATTTGGTTTATAATTGTTAAAGGTTCTTTAACTCACTGGTCTTCATATGTTAGAATTTGGCTCTTCTCCATGTTTAGAAATTGGCTTGGCGTGTTCTTTGTGAATTTGGCTCATCTTCATGTGTAGAATTTGGCTTGGCGTATTCTTTGTGAATTTGGCTCATCTCCATGTGTAGAATTTGGCTGGGTTATCTTTGTAAAGGTTGAGATTTATAAAAAATTCCAGGTGGTTACCTTATAAATATTTAAAAAAAGAACGCTGCGTTTTTAATGTTTGTATTATAAAACATGCATATTACATCAGCATATCCCTTTCTCAGGGCAGACAAGAAAGCAGTCGGTTCTGATTGCAAAGAGAGATTTAATGTCTTGCATGCTTATTAGGAATTATAAAATAGGGGATCCACTGAACTTATAAAATTATGGGTTTTGGTTTTTTATTTTTTAAAGGTTTTTAGCTCACTGTTCTCCATATTTCCATGTAGAATTGGGCTTGGCTTATCCTACGTGAAGATTGGAATCTATAAAATTTTTTTCTAGATGATTACCTTACAGCTATTGAAAAAAACCAGCGTTGCTTTTTTAAAATGCTTGCATTTTACATAAGTAGATCCTTTCTCAAGGCAGACAAGAAAACAATCGGATCTGATTGCAAAGAAAGATTTAATGTCTTATATACTTACCAGGACTTATAAAATAAGCCTACAAAAGGGATCCACCGAACACTGAAGGCCATCTGGTTTTCAGAGGACCAACTTTGTCCCCATCCTATATCGCTGTACAAGATTTTATATAAGATGACATTTGATTACAGAGGTGCAATACAAGGCATTATTTAAAGATCCAGGAATATATTTTCAAATCTGATTGTACCTAGAAAAGTAGGTGTTATACTATTGCATTAGAAAGGGGAGATGTTCTAAAGTTTGGGTTGGGAGAGAGAGTTGCACCTACATAAGTGTTTTGTATTTTTTTTATACAGTGGGAAAATTTATTATAACTTAATTGTCAACTGGCAGTGGGAACAACTATTACTGTTTTCTATAGGGGATTGTATGTTGACTCATCATCTTTATTCAAGGAAAACCATGTTACAATAACCTGTTGATGGTCAGTAAGGGGCAGCCTTTCACTCATGCCAGAAGCTTCTAGATCTTGGATTGTTGATCTGTTTCCTTAAATCCAAGGAAGGCGAGCTCTTAACCAAACAAAAACAATTTTAATTTTTAAATCATACTCCAATATCAAAAATGTTCTGTATTCTATAACTTAATTAAATAAAATGTTTGTACTTATACTTATAAAATAAAATGAAAAAAACTTACAAACATAATAATAATAGAATATGATTGTTGAGATTTCTGTGGTGATAAGTGTTTTCAGCTCAAATCAGAAAAACCACAATACTATCAATTGAATGTTGACATTTCGAATCCATATCAAGATCCATCCATATCGAAATAATAAAATAATTTAATTTAAAATATTAAATTCCAATGAAATCACCTCCTTGATGACATAAGAAACTCTCACTGCAACTATTTCACAAATTAATTTTAAGTGTATCCACATCAATATCTAAGTTCCAATATACTATAATCATTTTTATCATAATTTAATATTAAAAAAAAAAAAACAAATGGAAATTTTTCATGGTTACTATTTTTTTTCACAACAATAACAAACCATCCTAAAAACAACTTGAATCTCAAGTTAATCTGAATCCTAAAACATAACAAACGCTATTTTCTGATCATTATTTCAAAAAAATTGACAACAATAACACACCATCTGTGTCCTGTTGGTAACGAGCTGTTTGTACTCCCTGATTTAATTTGATGGAAATAACTACAGAATATTCATGAGACCCGATAGACAAGTCATAAAAGTGGTCGACAGGGGAGTTTGAAAGAGTAGGTCCGATACATAATAATTGTAGGAGCAGATAACCACATGGATTCAGAGAAAGCTTCATCTGCCAGATTGTTCAGACATAGTCAAAGTAGCCCCACTTTGTAGATGTGGCTACAACACCCTTACATTTCTTACTTCCGTGCTTTGAGTAGTAATGAGTAATCATTTTTCATCTGAACCACGAGAAACTTCTTTCTTTCCAGTTTTAAGATCTCAGATCTACGTGTTGCAACGTGCTGGTTCAATTTGTACAAAGAGGGTCATGATTATTGCTCGTTGTTCCTTCTACACAGATCTTATTTCATGCATTAAACGCCACCAAATCCAATCACGGATATACGTTTATCTTTTTAAAAGACCATTTCCAAATTAAAAAAGGCATTGCAGTCAGTCACAGGATACCAACCTATCATCCTTGAGACTTGCCCTTTAGATCTGCTTCTGCAGTGATAAAAGGTTGTCTGCCAGGTAGCCTTAAAACAATTATTTTAAGCATAGATTCTGACTCTCTTCCCATGTTACCAGCTTTAAAGACAGGCTGTATTACATTTTATGGTTTC
>ML797393.1:20980-41370 GCA_009831015.1 Picea engelmannii
GAGACTTGCCCTTTAGATCTGCTTCTGCAGTGATAAAAGGTTGTCTGCCAGGTAGCCTTAAAACAATTATTTTAAGCATAGATTCTGACTCTCTTCCCATGTTACCAGCTTTAAAGACAGGCTGTATTACATTTTATGGTTTCTTTGAAGTGGTTTTGCCATATGCTCATTGTTTGCTGCCCACCTGTATATGGAAATTTTAATTCCCACCTGTATATGGAAATTTTAATTCAAGTGTAGATATATATAGTAGTTTATATTCATCTATTGTAGTATTGAATGAATGTTGCCTATAGCAATGGATATTGGCCACCGATATTATGACCACAATCAATGTTATATGATGCTGGTAAATAGAATGGTCTATACAAAATTCATTGTAGCATTGAACGTTGAGTAGCATGATGGGTATTGGCCATCAATATTATGATCAGAATTCATGCTATGATGCTCCTAAATAGTACGAGTACGGTATATACATCATCTATGGTAGCATTGAATGTTTCTTAGCATGATGGATATTGGTTACCAATATTATTACCATAATCCATGATAACATTGAATGCTGTATATACATCATTATCTATAATAACATTGAATGCTGTATATATATCATCATCTATGATAACATTGAATGCTGTATATATATCATCATCTATGATAACATTGAATGTTAGATGGATATTGGTTACCAATATTATTACCATAATCCATGATAACATTGAATGCTGTATATACATCATTATCTATAATAACATTGAATGCTGTATATATATCATCATCTATGATAACATTGAATGTTTCCTAGCATGATGGATATTGGTTACCAATATTATTACCATAATTCATGATAACATTGAATGCTGTTTAGCATGATGGATATTGATCATCAATATTATGATACAATAAATAAATTTGATATAATACTACATAACTATTTAAAAATAAATAATTTTGATATCATATTTTACAACCATTTAAAAATAAATTTAATAAAATTTTAATGTAAAATATTTTTATTAATTATAATTTTCTCTATAAAATTTATATGTCTTTATAACCTAAGGTATAAGATAATTTTGAGTGAAATCTAGGCCTCTTTTAGTTCAAAGAGGGGTTTTGGATAAAACAATATTTGATTTCATATTGTTGTCTTTAATTTTTAAATTTATTATTTTCCTTTGGGATATAAAGGATCTCCGTTGCTGTATTAAGCCTTTTGTATGGGTGTGAAATTTTTTTCATCATGTTTGGAATATGCAATTTTGTTTTATTAAACTATAATTAAATAAAAAAAATGATTTTTTCAAATGTAGATGCATTATTGTGTGGTTGATGTTTGTCTTGGTATTTGGATCCCAAGTTGTGGCGATGGTGTGATAGATTTTGGTAGTTGAGTTGGTGTCTGTTGGGCATGTGTGGTGTGTAGTCTTTACTCCGAGGATTGAACATTGCTCTGGGTTTTGATGTAGTCTTTACACCAAGCATTAAAGACTGGTGTATTGTTGATTGTGCAAGGGTTTGGATTATTCATTTGCTAAGTTTCGTATTTGTTGTTATTGCTAGTTTGGTGGAGTTTGGCCTTGTTGGAGGCTTTGCATTCTTTGTGTCTTTCCTTTCAATTATTATTGTGGATGTTGTTGGCAATTTTGGAGTATACATTTTGGAGTATACATGGACATTTACCTAGTACATCTTTTGTCCTATGTTCTATAGTCCTTGTATGAGGGCCCACTTGGTCTCACTTGGTCCAAGATATTCTCCCTTGGATGAGAATATTCTTCCCCTAGAAAAAAGTGCACCTCTTCTTGAGTCATGCTTCAATTATATTTCAGTTACACTAGTGAAGTTTAGTCTTGCATGTCTACCTTATAATCATCACCAACTCTTGCATGCCTACCTTGGAATCGTCACTAGGAGCACATGTCTTCTTTGGAATCATCACCAAGAGTGCACATTACATGTGCATGAGGCTAGAAGGGCACATTCACTATGCATGCATGAGTGTAACTCACTCCACTTGTGCATAACTATTTAACTATTGACTGCATGGACAATTAACTAAGACTAGGTGGAAGATTACTAGTGTTTCAGTTAGTGCATGTCCATGTAAGCTCTAGAAGCTCAACTACTGAGCATTAGCTCACCATGTAGCCTGTATCTCTTGTAAATTATTCACTCATTATGTGTGAAATAGATTTTCATTCATTCTCTCTTCATCTCTTTTGTCTCAAGCTTGAAATTGTTGTTTCTTTTTGCAAACTAGATTCTCTATACAGGGTATTTAACAATTTCAGAGGAAGTGAGTTATACTGCATTGTTGTTCATCGTGGATTGGTCTGGTGGAGTTTTCCATTTAGCGGAGGCTTCACATTCTTTGTTTTTTGGTGTGGTTTTCCCTTTTGATTATTGTTGTGGATGTTGTTGACAATGGGTTCTACAAAATTGTTGTCCATGATGGCTTGTCAATGTTAAACCTTGGGTACACCAATGCAATTCTTTTTAGTCCTAAATTTTAGCATTTCATGTTTTTTCTACTGATGTTGAGGTTCACATTAGTTTGGCAGTGTTGGGTTCTAGTGTATTGTTGTTCAAAGACTAGCTAGGGTTCACATTTGTTGTTGTTACTGGTCTAGTGTAACTTGGCATTTGGTGAAGGCTTCACATTCTTTGTGTTCTAGTGTGGTTTGGCCTTTTGGCTATTATAGTTGTGGATGTTTCAGGTAGAGTGTTCTACTGCATTTTTGTTTGGTGTGGCTTGGTATGGTGGAATATGGTGTTTGGTGGAGGCTTTGTGTTCTTCATGTTATTGTGTGGTTTGGCCTTTTGACTATTGTTGTGGAGGTTGTTGACAATGTGTTCTATAGAATTTTTGTTTGTGGTATTAAACCTTGGGTGTGTCAATGCAATTTTTTTTAGTCCTAAAGTTTGTAAAAGTTCTCAGATTTCAAATTTTGTGTTCGTTTTTCTTTTCCTAATGTTTGTGTTGGTTTGGTAGTGTTGGATTATACTGTGTTGTTATTTATTGTGGCTTGGTTTAGTGGAGTTTCACATTTCTCTAAGGGTTTGCGTTCTTCATGTTTTTTTGCGGCTTAGCCTTTTGCTTTTTATTATGGATGTTGTTGGTAGTGCACTTTACTTTATTGTTGTTCATGGTGGTTTGTCGGTATTAAACCTTCAGTACGTCAATGCAATTCTTTTCACTCCTAGATTTTATAAAGGTTTTGGGTTTTCCCTTTCATGTTCATTCTACTGTCATTGATGTTCGTGTTGGTTTGACAATGGTTTGTTATTGGTTTGGTAGTGTTGTTAGGGTTGGATTATATTGTTGTTACTGGTCTAGTGGGGTTTTTCATTTCATAGTGGTTTGTTGTTCTGGTACGGTTTGACTTTTTGGCTATTATTCTATATGTTCTTGGTTGTGGGATCGATTGTGTTCTTGTTAGTGGTGTTGTTGGCAATGGTTTGGTAGGGATTTCTGGTTGTTGTGATCTAGATTTTGGTGTAGTCTTAAATCCAAGCATTGAATATTGTTGTATCGTTGATTATGCGATAATATGGATTATTCTTATGCTAGTGTTCAATTTTGGTTGTAGTGGTTTGGTAGGGGTTTGTAGGTGTTCTAGATTTCAAGTTTCATGTTCAATTTGATGCTACCGACATTTGCATTGGGATTTGGATCCAAAGTTGTCATGGTGGGGTGGCATTCTTTAGACACCAAGTTAGTGTAATAGGGGCTTGGGGTGGTTTGTAGCTGGCCTGGGATTTGGTGCAACACTAACTTTGGGAATTGAATAATAGTGTATTGTTGATTGTGTGAGTGTTTGGAGTATTCTTTTGCTAGGTTATGATTGTATTCTTGTTATTGGTATGTTCTAGTTTGGCCTTTTGTGTGTCTTCATGTTCTTGGTTTGTTGGTGGGGTTTGGAATTTTGCAGTGGATTCATGTTCTTTGTGTTTTGTTAGGGCTTGGCCCTTTTCTCCGACATATGATCCTTTTTCTTGCTAGAATTTGTGTTCGTTGTGGTTTTTTGTGGAAGTAATGAGCATTACTGTTACAGTGTTGGATTCTGGTTTGCACTAAAGCGATAATTATCCTTTTGCTATTTTTCATTGGTCTTGCATTATTTTGTAGAATCTTTTAATTTTTTTAAAGACAATTTATGGAATTGATATGGTCTTTTTGATTTGATTGCAATGATATTCTCAAGTGCTAAGCTTGTTATTTGAAACATGCCTTTTAAGACATTGATTCAAGAAACTGCATAGGGTTTTAAGGTATGTTTATGGAAACTTGGAAATCATTTTTTCTTGGTTTCATAGATTAAATTAGTTTTAGGTCATTTTATTTGCAATCAGGCATATGCAATTTGTCAAATATTACATTGCTTAGGAATTGACAATGTGGCCTGCCTCATCTAGCATCTTTCTTTGTATTGAGTTTCATTTTCATTTAACGTGATACATTTGATTTTTTTAATACTAATTGGGTAAATTGTATTAATAAAAGGATACAACAAATGCTACAACAAAGATTACATCATGCTATAGTTCCATATAGTTTCAAAATAGTAGTTACATAATCCATAAAAGATACTGTATTAATAAGCATATGCAATTTGTCGAATATTACACTGCTTAGGAATTGACACTGTGGCCTGCCTCATCTAGCATCTTTCTTTGTATTGAGTTTCATTTTCATTTAACGTGATACATTTGTTTTTTTTAATAGTAATTGGGTAAATTGTATTAATAAAAGGATACACCAAATGCTACAACAAAGATTACATCATGCTATAGTTCCATATAGTTTCAAAATTGTAGTTACATAATCCATAAAAGATACTGTTACAGGCCCAAAACAAATATTTGCCTTGTCCTTATCCAAAATTACCTAGTGCTTCTTTATGCTATATATTCTATAGTATATGCCTAGTATTATTAAAGTTTGAAAAAAAGTTAAATTATCAATGAGCATATTAGCTAGCAACATCCTCTAAACATGTACTCACTGGTTCAACTTCCTAGCTCACAGGTTTCATTTCCTTGTCAAACTAGTGCACAATTTATTCCTCCTTTATCTCTACTCTAGACAAGTTAGTTGAAATCCTTTGATTCTAAGTCATTGACTGGTCACCCCTACAAAGATTGAGTGTAAAACTCTGGAGGAGATTGTATTTAGCTTCTAAAACTACCAATTGTTGCTTTAATTCCACTAGAGACCCTATGATTTTTTCTACCAGTGATATAATCCGACTCTTAATTTCATGGAATTTTACAACAACATTAAAGAGAGAAGGCCTATTATAGCGAATGTGTTTTTTCATGAATTCGTAAAACTCTACGAGTTTCTTGTAAATATCTCGAATCCATTAGTTTCCATGTAGAAGTAATGCCTTTTGCAAGTGAATTATATACTCTGTCAACATAAACAATCACATTCCTCAAACCCTAAGGGTTCCATAATCTCCTTTAACCAAAAATAAAAAGCTGGATACACCTCTCAACATTCTAGTTCAATGGTTTCCCAACCTCAGAAGCCACATGATGGTATTTCCCACAACTTCTGAGCTCAATGATAGCCCAATTCCTTTTTAAAACCTAAAGATTGGTGATCCACTAGGGAGGCGATTTTCCTGACAAATCCTTGGCGGAGTGAGATAGACTAAAGAACAAATCAAAGGTAATAAAAATGATTACCTTTCTAAGGAGATTCATCATTAGGGGAAACTTGAGGTCTAAAATGGGTCTTTGAAGGATAATAGTAAAATAATAAAATAAGTTATAAATTTTTGAAGGGAAAGAAAGTAAACTATTTTTTTTAATCATATTTGCTACTTATCTCCTTATAGGTTCACTCAAATTTTAAGTGTGGGCACTTGTTGGATCTGGAATTAAATTATTCATCCAAAAAGTACCCACTATGCATACTTTTGATAGAGCCATAGTGAGATTAAACTAGAAATACATGAAAAAATGTGTTTCTTGAAAGAAACATGTTTTTTTTCATGTATTTCCAATTTAACTTACTATAGATATATCAAAAGTATGAAGAAACACATTTTTTTCCATGTATTTCCAGTTTGTCTCACTATGCCTCTATCAAAAATATGCAGAATTTAATTTTGCATCCAATGAGTGCCCACACTTGAAATTTGAATGAACCTATACAGAGATAAGTTGAAAATACAATTAAAAAATAGTTTTCTTCCTTTCCCTCAAAAAATATTTACCTTTATGGTTGAAATCATTATCTTGAATCCTATTGGTTCTTTTAAAATTGATTTTAATACTATATTTTTTTTTGCTTTGAGGCCCATTTTTTACCTCAAAATTCCCCTGATAAAACCCCCTATGCCTATCCAACAATAGCACCATTATGCCACAATGAGCCAAAGTTGTAAGGAGCATAAGAATAAATGCATGTTGGATCGATGTTGATAGCATGCAAGCGCAAGAGTCCCATCTCTTCACATTATTCTTCATATGTTTGAAGGGGTGGTTGGGATTGCATGCCATGTGATAGATTATGGGTCCATTGGTACTCACCACATGATGATTTACCAACATTAAACGTGTCATAGTATTGTGCACTGATTAAGGGATTGACTGGTGAGTTGATACACCATTAAACATAAACTCCCCCTCCTTTTGATTCGAGTTAGCATTTGACCACTAGTCTATTTCTTTGTTGTGTTGTTGCAACGCATGATAATATTTAATATTGGAAAAGAAGCCTCCTATTTGTGTACTTCTATCCAAGATTGAAGCTAGAGGTTTATCTTTGGGTGTTGAATTTTTTACCATATGGTTGATAATAGTCCTAGAGTCTCCTATAACTTTGATCGATTGCATGTTTACTCCCTTATAAAGTTTGAGCCCTTTCCACAGAGCATATGCCTCTGCTTTGTTATTGGATTCAATACCTAGTCTCCAAGCAAAACAAGCTTCTATTGTCCCTCTAGGGCCAATGATGACCCCCCCCAATGCACCTGCCACCGCCAAAAACACATAACATATTATTATAACCAATTGATCAAATCCATGATAGTTTAACAAGATATATTTGTTAATATGCATTTATGAAACCATTGTTGTCATTTGATTTTTATGGTCATAAAATTATCTCTTGTTCATGTTGGTAAAAGGCTTGTGCAAGATTTGTTTTTATGTCTTGTTGTTTTTAGTTGACATTTCTATTTTCTTTAGTGGTGTAAGCCAAGTCTACCTTCTTTCAGTGTTTGAACCAACTAAGATTGTTTGTAACCCTAGTATGTTTGACAGGTTGGTTGGTGGTGTGTTGATTAGGATTACATTATTGATGGTTGAGATTTCTATTGGCTTTGGTGTGATCGCTAAAGTCTATCATCTTTCAACAATTGACCTTGTTAAGCTTGTTTGTAATTCAAGCATTGATGAGAAGCTTGTTGGCCATGGATTGAATAAGAGTAGGTTGTGAAAACAACGGTTGAATGATTATTTGCAGATGCGTATATTTGTTTGAATCAAGGCTCTTAGGTCATATTCAAATATGTGGAGTGCATTTGTGAATCTTGGTCTATGCAAACATTGTTGTCATTTTCTTTTTGTAGTGGCTATGAAAATACAACGAAGCATATTAAATTTGTTAAGGATTAGAGTTCCTAGGAATTGAATTAGAGTTCCTAGGAATTGAATTCATGCCCTACTCCATCTGGTATCCTCCTCTGCATTGGGTACTCAGTGTATGTTCTTTGAATGCTTGTGCAAGAATACCAAACCACTACTAGACCAATGCTTAGAACATCTAGAGCATGGGCTAAAAAGCTAAAAACCACAAGAACACCAAACATAATGCCATGGTGAAAATTCCAAACCCAATTAGACTAGTAAAAAGAATGCAATGGAGCCTTAGCAAAATGATACTCTAGACATTGATTTAACAGTGCAATCAACAATACACTATTATTTAATACATAGAGTTAAGTGTGCAACAAATATCAAAGAAATTACATATATTAGTCTAAATAGAGTTTTTTAGGTTGTCTTGAAATATGTGATACATTTGTGAATGTGTGCCCATGAAAGCATTGTGTTCATTTGAATTTGAAAGCATCCATTGTATCTTATGGCCATACAATTCTTAATTGTTCAAGCATTTTGAAGACATTTGCAAGATTTTTTTTTATGTCATGTTGGTTTGGTTGAGGTTTATGTTAGATTGATTGCCATATCTCGAGTGTGTATCCTTTTTCAACATTTGACATACACAAACTTGTTTCTAGTCCAAGCATGGATGAGAATCTGGTTAGTGATGCATTGAATAAGATTACATTATTATTAATTGAATTATATATTGGCTTGATTGCTATATCCTAAGTCTATTGTCTTTCATCACTTTACTCAATCAAGTTTGTTTGCATCACTTGTACTCATATCCTCTATAAATTATTTTATATTTCCATGGGGAAGTTTTGTATCAGAGTGAAGTAATTACTAAACTTATGAGCTCCTTTTTCTTGTCCTTTTAGGTGTCACTTTAAATAGCCTTCTCTCTTTTATAAATTATTCTATATATATACTAAATTTGTTTTAAATATAAAAAATAACTTGTTAAAATACAATGAAGCATATTAGATTTGTTGAGGATTAGAGTGCTTAGGAATTGAATGCATGGCCTGCCTCCTTTGATAGCCTCTTTTGCATTGAGTCCCATTTTCCTTTAGTCCAATACATTTGTAAATGTGTGCTTATGGTAACACTATTGTCATTTGATTTTGGAAGTGGCCATTGCATCTTATGGAAACTTCCTAGTTGTTCATGTTGTTTAAAGACATAAAAAATACTAGACCACTACCAAAGGAATTATGTGAACATTTAGAACAAAAGATGAAAAGAAAAATGTTACTAGGCCACAAAGACCATGAAGTGATCACAAAAGTCCAAACTCCACCAAACTACTAACAACAATACAATGGAACCCTAACAAAGGAATACTCCATAAGCGTAGAATTAACTATACACCATTATTCAATGTGCAGGATTATGGCTGCACCAAATCACATACTAGTTGTAGACCACATCAAGTTTCTTATACACCACACAACTTTTTGAGAATGTTGATTACGATTTTCTATTGGCTTGATTGCTATAGCCATTGTATACCCTCCTTCATCATTTGACATAGTCAAGCTTGTTTTGAATTGTATTGATGTACTAAAATTTTAATACCATCAAAGCAACTATGAACAATAATACAATAGAATCCTTTCCAACAACATCCAATATAAGAGCTGAAAGAATAAGTTGCATTAGAACACGAAGAACATAGAGCGTCTACCAAATTCCAAACTCCACTAGACCAATAACAACAACAAAATCACATGCTAGAAGAAGAATAATCCAAACTCTTTCATAATAAATGATACATCATTATTTAATGATTTGAGTTAATATTGCACCAAAAATTAGACCAACACATCCAAAAATCCATTGCATCTCATGGCCATAAACTTCCTAGTTGTTCATGCTATTTAATAACTTTAACAAGAATACTAGAGCACTACCAAATGAATTATGCGAATATCTAGAAAAATAGATGGAAAGCTAAATGTTGCTAGGCCATGAATACCATGAAGACATCACAAAATCCAAACCCCACTAGACCAATAATAACAATACAATGGAACCCTAATAGAGGAATAATGCAGACACTAGCACAATCAACTATACACCATAATTCAATGTGCAGAGTTAAGGCTGCACCAAATCACACACTAATTGCAAACCATACCAAGTCCCTTCTACATCGAATAAGGTTCTAGAAAACGTTGATTGAGATTTTATGTTGGCATGATTGTTGTAGGAAAATTCTACCTTCTTTCATCATTTGATGTAGCCAAGCTTGTTTGTAATCCAATTATGGATGACATCTTGGATGTCGATGCATTGAACAAAATGATGTTAATGTTGGTTGAGATTTTTATTGGCTTAATTGTCGTAGCCCAAGTATGCTTTTCTTTAGCATTTGACCCAACCAAGCTTTTTTCTTATTCAAGCATGAATGAGAATCTTGTTGGCTATGGATTAAATAAAATTAGATTGCGAAAACAATGGTTGGAATTTTTTTTTCAAATCTATATACTAGTGTTAATGAAGTTTCTTAGGTTCTCTTGAAATATGTACCTATGAAAACATTGTTCAAATTTGATTTTGAAAGTGGAAATTACATCTTATGTCATAAAATTCCTAGTTGTTCATGTTGTTTAAAGGGTTGTGAAAGAATTAATTTTATGTCATGTCAAGTTCACCCTCCTTTGGCACTTGACCTGGTGAATCTTGTTTCTAATCCGACCATGGATGAGAATGCAGTTGGTGATGCATCAAATTGGATTGTGCTATTGCTGGTTGAGGTTTATATTGGCCTAAGTTCCAAAGTCCAGTTCTACATTCTTTTAACATTTGTCCCAACCAAGCTTCTTTCTATCACTTTTACTTAATATGTTATCTATGAATTTTTTTCCCATATCACAAAATTTTGTGTTGTAAAAAATTAAATAGTAAAGCTACCAACTATATTTACTTATACTTGTATTTTCTACTTTGAATAGCTCGTTCTCTTTCATAAATATTTCTATAGACACCAAATTTATTTTAAATATCATAAAATGTTTTATTAAAATACTAAAAAAAAAGTTGAACTGAATTTGGGAGATGGATGGAGCTCTATAGCCTATCCCCTCACACCAATCCTACTGAGGCATAAAACCTTTGGCAGGGGCCACACGGCTTCCTTTTCTCGCCCCCTAAACCTCTACTGGTCCCGTATTTCCAGTCTCCCATTTTCAGGTGTCTGCTCCTCTCTTCCCGCTCCATGTACCCTCGCTTGGTCAATTCCTGGCCGTTGTCACTTCTCTCTCCAGGTGCCTTTCATGTTCCCTCCATGTGCTTAGGACACATGGATGAATATGAAACTGAGTTGGTGGATTTATAGGCGTCCCCTCCTGGTCTCCACGCCTTCTTGTTATAGTCCAAATTTCTAGAATCCCTCCCTCCCTCCCACCTATTCTCTCCTATAGTTCCTCATTCATTGCTCCCCCATGCCTCCCCCGTTCAAAAACATTCATCCCTCTTCCTCTCGCATGGAAATCCTATGCTTTATCGATCTTCTTCTCCCTCCACCTCCCCCCCACCCTCTAAATCCATGTCTCCTCCTCACATAGGTAAATCTCTCTCCCTTGCAAGCTCTCCTCCGAATGAGGAAACATGGGTTTCTGGAAGCGACGTCCCTTCTTGAAAACACTCCTCCTGGTGCATCAAGGAGAAAAAAGAATTGGAAAATATGGTTGTGGGTGATGACATTACCATTAGCAACATCCCCCAACTCCTGGGGAAGACTCTGGTTGGAAGGTTTCAGGGAAAGTCTCCGGGAGAAAAGGCTCTAGCTTGCTGGATGCAGAATCACTGGAAACCCCTTATTGGTTATGTCCCGAAGATACACCTCCTGGCTAGAAGCTGGATCTCTTTTTCCTTTCTCTCAGACGAAGAATGCGAAGAAATTCGTAGGCAAAACTGGTCCTGGGGTCCTTCTGGTTTGTCCTTGAAACCTTGGACTGTGGATTTCGACCCCCTAAAAGAATCTACGACGGTAATGAAAGTTTGGGAAATTCTTCCTGCACTGCCTCTAACCTTCTAGTCCAAGGAAGCGCTAGAAGCCATAAAAAATAAAATAGCCTCTTTTGTAAAATTGGAACCCAATTGGGACTCGAAGAAGGACCGTAGGTGGGCTTGGATATTGGTTGAAGTAGATGTAAGAGAAGGATTAGTAGGCATTATTGAATTGGTTTATGTTGGTTTTACATGGCACCAAAAGGTAGACTACTGGAGACTACCCTTTAGGTGCCATGGCTTCCATGAAATTGGACACCTGTGCTCTCAATGCTCCATAATTTCCCCACTGCAAAAATGCAAGAAAGTACTTGGAAAACCAAGTCCACTATTAAAAAGAAGAAGATAGTGGTGGTCGACGCGGTGGAAGGCAAGATTTTAGATTGTCACCTGGACATCGAAAAATGGATACCCACCAGTCAATCTCTAGGAGACTTGGTGTCCCAAGCTCTTGCTTCGTGTATGCATCCCATTTTCTCACACTTTATTTCTTTTTCTGGTTCAATTCCTATTTCTGTCCCTAGCCCTCCTTCCTTACCTAAGATGCCTCCATCCCCGAAAATCCCTTGCCCCCCTTCCCCCCCCTCATCTCTTCCAGAGGCTCAAGAAGTCATCTCCGCTAGAGCTCCTTCTCCCTCTCCCTCCTTTCCTCTAGCTCCCTCTTTGACGTCTCCCCCCCCTCACCTTCGTGGTCCACCTCCTCTCCCTCTCTTGTCTCTTCTCCCCCTCCTAACCATCCCCTTCTCTCCCTGAAGTTCCCTTCCCTCCCTAGGGAAACATATACGCCTTGAGGTCAAAAGCTTGGGACTTAGACCCTTCTTCCGATGGTCTGTCTCTAAACCCTCCCTCTCTATCCCAAGCAGGAAGGAAATTCATCATTTCGAAATCAAAAGAGAAATCATCCGCAAAAATCCGCAAAGGCACCCAAGCTACCATCACAAGGGCCCTCAGAGCAGATAAAGCCCTGTTGACAAGGGCTAAATGATATTCCTCTCTTTCAATGCATGAGGGGTAGGGGGTTACCCAAAGAAGCTATCCCTCAAAATAATGATCCACAACCTCAAATCAGACATCATCCTCATCCAAGAAACTATGTGCTCTGGTGAAAAAACTAGAGAAAATTTCATCCCTTGGCTTTGGAATTGGTCTTTCATCACTACAAATGCCTCTGGTCTCTCTGGTGGTATACTCACTAGATGGAACCCAAATTTACAGGCTCTGTCATCTTCTGTCGCCCGCTCTGAAATCTCTATCAAGCTACAACAAAAGAACAATAATTTTTCCTTCTCAGTGGTGAATATTTACGGGCCTTACGCTGATAGGACCTGCTTCTGAGAGGATTTGGTTACCACAAGTTTTTTTCAGGACCCCTTTTTGGTGGTGGGAGGGGATTTAAATCTAACCCTATCCTTGCAGGAGGTCTGGGTTTCTCATCCCAGGTCCGACAGACAAAGACTCTTCTTCCAAGACTTCTTTGAAAAGGCCAACCTAGTGGAAATCAAACCTATGAAACTCTCTCCTACTTGACAGAATTTCAGAACCGGGGAAGAGGAAGTTGCAAAGAGACTCAACCACTTTATAGTTTCGGAAGCCCTACTAAACTCAAGATCTTTGTTCAGATATGGAGTAGAGGTGGGAGGCATCTTAGACCATCTTCCTGTCTCACTTTTTTGGTCCTCGAGTTTCGACTCCCCCCTCTCTCCCTTGAAATTCAACCAATCTTGGCTGGGAGAGGAAGATTTCAAGAAACTGGTCCTTTCTTCTTTGACCAGACTCTCCCCTATGAACCAAGAACATCTTATGGTACAATTCACAACAAATCTCAAAAAATTGAAAAACACCATAAAAATTTGGCTCCCTACATGGAAGTCCAAAAGGTCCAGACACATTCGGGACATTGAAGAGAATTTGGCAATGGTTCTAAGATCCTTGGTGGATGATCCCCTAACAAACAAAAATTTATTAGAACTCAGAGACCTGGAGAAAAAGCAAGAAAAATGGCTTAAGACAAAGGAACAAGAATGGCACACAGAAATTAGGGCTCTGTGGATAAAAGAAGGAGACACCAACACAATTTTTTTTCATCAATTTGTGAACTTTTGAAGAAACCTCAACTCAATTTGGGAAATCAAATATGAACAAGGAAAAGTGTGGCCACTTCCTTTGGGGAAAAGGCAAAGCTCTAGGAAAAATGTTTCAGTAATCTTTTTTCTACTCCCCCAGGATGGCCTCTCCAAGAAATCTTGGAAGTAGTAGGCAAATTCCCCACCGTCTTACTGATGAAATGAACCTTTCCTTAGAAGAAGAATTATTAGAACCAGAACTAAAGGAAGCTTTGTTCTCCATGAGTAATTGTAAAATCCCAGGCCCAAACAGAGTAACTATGGAATTCTTCAAAGCTTTCTATGATCTTCTAAAAGAATATTTGCTGCTTATGATAAGAGAATCACAAAATAAGGAAGAGTTCATGGACCTCTCAATGAAACCTTCCCGTGTCTCATACCTAATAACTAGTGCCTCTCTTCCTTTGAAGACTATAGACCGATCACTTGCTGCAATGTAGTCTACAAATTAATCACCAAGATCATCTCCAGGAGACTTAGGCCAATGCTAAGTAAAATCATTGGTGAAGAGAAATTCAACTTCCTTCATAACAGACAAATACACGATGATGTAGCCATTGCTCAGGAAGTTCTCCACCCAGTCAAGAAAAGAAATCTCAAGGTTTCCATCCTGAAACTGGACCTTTCCAAATCCTATGACCACGTAAACTAGAACTTCTTGCATTTAGTACTAATCCAAATGGGCATGAGTTTAAAAACTGTCAATTGGATAATGGGATGTATCCAAAGTGCATCCTTTTCCATACTCATCAATGGAGCCTCGTCCAATTTTTTCAAAGCCTCCATAGGTCTCTGTCAGGTATGCCCCCTTTCCCCCTTTCTTTTCCTAATCATAGCAGAATCTCTCAACCTTATGATAAAGGAGGAAAGATCTAAGGGTATCTTAAAAGGTATTGCAGTCTTAGAATCAAAATCAATCACTCACCTTTTATTTGTAGATGACATCTTTTGTTGCTTACACGACTCTCAAAGGAATTTGAGTGCTCTCAAGGATCTTTTAAACCTCTTCTGCAATGCTATGAGAATGAAAATAAATATGGAAAATTATTGTATCCTTCTCCATCACTGTGAGAATGAAGAAGAAGCCTCTATCACCAACACTTTCCCTGCCCAAAGGAATTTTTTTTCCTACATACTAAAGTACGTAAGTTTTAATTTAAAACCTGCCAACTACACACAAGAAGACTGGGGTTGGTTAATAAGAAAGGTCGAGGCCCGCCTAGCCGCTTAGGTCAACCAAATCCTTTCTAGAGGAGGAAGAATGGTACTAATCAAAGCAGTCCTAGAAGGAATTCATGTCTATTAGAATTCAATAGCTAAAGTCCCAAAAGGAGTCCTAGATCACATATCATGTTTAAGCTTTCACTTCCTATAGAAGGGACAAAATGCACATGGAGGACCCCCTTTGGTCAAATGGAACTCAATTGCGACGCCAAAAAAAATGGGGGGCTAGGGGTTAAACAAATTAAGACTCTTTGCACAAGCCTTAGTGGGAAGAAACTTTTGGTGACTAACTTTGGGTAACACTCTTTGGGTAAGAGTAATGAACTCCAAATATTTTCCTTCTTTGTCTATTTCCGATTGGTTCCGAGAACCTTGAAATCCACTAAAGGTGCAATAGTCCAGAAATAACTTGTCCAAGCCTTCCCCCTAGTTGGTAAGTGGACTGTATGGCGCATCAAAAATGGGGAAAATGTGAGACTGGGCAAAGATCCATGGCTGTGAGTTGGAAACAATTACAAAATCTCCCAGCTCCTACTTCATCTCCTAAAAGGAAAAAACCATCGCTTTCAGAGAAACCTCAACATTGGTTTCCCCCAATTAAAAGGAAGAAGGGGATAGAAAACTGCAGATTCCTTGAATCTCCCCCTAGATCTACGAGACAAATGGAACGCTTTCATTACCCTGCTATGTGAAAATTTCATTACCCTGGATAAAGAGTCAGAGGGCTCCCTTTGCTGGTCAAAAAACCTGTAGAATGGCTCTTACACGATTAAATTAGGCTACAAAGCCTGGTTAGAAAAAAAATCAGAGACACAACTAAAGCAGTGGTGGAAGCCCTTGTGGAAAATCAAGGCTCCCACGAGATGTAAATTGACTCTATGGATAGCTCTAAATAACAAATTGTTGACTTGGGACAACTGCCTCATGAGAGGTTGGTGTGGACCTAAAAGATGCCCTCTATGAAAACAATATCAAGAATCCACTACTCACATTTTTATATCTCATCCCTTTGCAGAGAAGGTCGCACATTTAATAAAAGACAAACTAAAGTCCAGGGCTGAGTGAAACCATGGTTCTCTTGAAGAATGCTTTAGGAATTGGGTACAAGACAAAATAGTCTCCCTTTATGCAGGTCTTCCAAGTATCATGATCACAAACATTTGGTGGACAAGAAACGATGCCGTCTTTAAAGATAAGACAGTCTCTCCGGAAGTGATAGTGGATTTATCACTCACTCAGGATGAATAATTCAAGGCAGAACCACGATCAAGCAAACAATGTTTCATAGTCCCCCCACCCATCGATTACACCATCCCATGCAGATATTTCGATGGGGCCAACCAAGGACATCCACCTGGATGTGGTGTTGAGATGGTGTTGTTTATCAACCATAGTCACTATATCCATATCAGATATTCACCAGGAGGCATAACAAACAACAGAGGAGAACTGATAGCACTATGGACCCTTTTGGAAACAACCAAAGAAAAAAATATGACAAAGCTTTAGGTGTTTGGAGATTCAAAATTGGTGATTGATTGGGAAAGAGGCCAAAACAACATCCAGAATCCTAGATTGGCCTCAATTCTAAGTGATATCAAACTCACCTTTAGAAATTTCGAATGGATTTCTTTCCAGCACATTCTGAGGGAACTCAACAAAAAAGCAGATGAAATATCTAAAGAAGATTTGTAGCTGCAAAAATGAGCTTTTGGATTTTATGAGTTCTTTGAAGGCACAAAGATTGAGGCAATGGAATTTCGCCTCTGAAAAATGTTTTTTCTTGTAAGGCTGTAAATGTTGTGAACAGTTGGAACAATTTGTATTGTAAAAGGCCTTAAAAGGTCTGTTGGCATAGGTAGAATAGATATGTAAGAAAGCCTACTAAGGCTGGACTGATAAGACATCAACATGTATATTCCTTTTTTGAACATATCAGTTTTTTTTCTATAGGAAAAAAAAATACTAAAAAAAAGAACACTAAGGAATGGCATTTTTTGAACGTATTGAAGGAAAAAAATTGAGATTTTACCCACATTGGCATAGTGTGTATAATTAGAGCCACATAGTGGCAATGTTCCCGTGCCTTGAAGTTTAAGTAGATGAAAAGATGAAGAGCTAAAATCTATTTTGAGAAAAGGCAGAAGTCATTTTTCTATGAAATGTAAATAGTAATTAGCGAGATGTAATAGGATTTAAAAAAAACTAGAGATATGAAAATTATAGTCTAGCAATTAATTCTACAATTTTTCGTTTGTCCAAGTAAACACTAATACACTAATGTAGTGAACTCTAGAATTCTAGCATCTAGATTACAAACTTCTGAAACTTTGAACTATGTATTTCTAGGCTATTGAGTTATACATTTTACAAACTTGACAACATTGGAAACAACAATTTCCAACTGTACATCAACAAGACAACTTTTACTTACAAAATAAAAACGAGAAGTTGATTCTACCTTCATCAAAGGTCTAACATGAACATAAGGATCAATTGCACTTCCATAAACTACCACAATTGCATTTTTTACATCTTGCAATACATTGTGTAAGTGTGCACCATGATATTTAGTCTCAAGGATTACATCGAGCTTATATTTGAAAATTAACTAAAATATATTCATTCAAAGCATTTTTTAGCTTGTAAAGTAGTTTCTTTTTCTTGCACAAAACTTAGTTTTTTTAGTAAATTAGAACATTCTCGATTAGTATATAGAAGCTCCAACTCTTGTTGTGCAAAAGTTTCTTCCAAGGAAGCCTCATCTTCTTAAATATTTGAAGCACTTAGACCTCCTACAACATTATTCTTAGTCAATTTATCCACTTTTTATATTGTTTTATGACCTAATATAACATAAGGCATGGAAGTCAATTTCTCCATCTGAAGAAAATCATTCATTAAGTTAACCTTGAGTGCATGTCTAAGATTTTTTGATTTTTCCATAAATGTTCCTTTTTTATATTGATCAAATTGTGCAATCAATATTGAGGCCGATGGCTCTACACTAGGATTACTATCATTCGTTTTTCAAAAAGCTGATATCATTCTTGGTGGATTGCTTTTACTCCAAATTCTTGATCATTCTAAATGCAACTCAAGAGTAGGTTTATGTTGTTGTGTCATAAATGATTCTAACTATTCTTCAACACTACAACGTTTGGTAGTTGTTGTAGGACACACAATTCTATAAGTCTAAAGTTCACTATCTTACTTAAATAAAGTGTCTTTTAACATCTTATTTTTTCCTCCATTCCTATAAGGTGTTATGTAAGATATTCAATTTTCTTTCAACATGTTCTTAGTAATTATCATTCGAAAACCATGTAGAAATATTTAGTGAAGTGGCACCCCTGCCAAGAGACTCCCTAAATTTCACTTCCCCAACTTCCTTTCCAAACACTTGTACTTCAAGTTTCATTTGAACTAATGCAATAGGTCCTAGTAGCTTTTTGTGTAGTAGAACTCACAAATATTTCTCACTAATCCTTCAACTTAGAAATTTTTTTAGCAGTTTTTGAATATTTCTTTCTTGTTATCTTTGTAGATTTCTTACATAGGTGCCTTTCATCAACTATCATATCTATTTCCTTATTGAGTGCATGAAGCTTGTATTTTAGGGCATTATTCTCAATTTCTAATGATTTAAGTTTAACCTAAAAAAACGTTAAGTGTCAACCTTAACTTGATTTTTGACTTCATGTATCTTTTTTAACTTTGAACTTCTCTACAAAGAATTAGCCATTGTATCATGCTTTTATTTTTGCTCAAGTAAAATATACCCCACTCCAATTCAAGTATTTTAGCATCAAACTCAAACTTCATTTTGTCCCATTCTATGGCCTCTTTCATGATAGTCTTGTACTTTCTTTTCCTTTTTCTCTCTTGCATGTAACAATTGCCTCATGTGGTATTTTAAAACACTATCCAAATGACATACTCAATATTCAAGTGCAAGCTTTGGTTGCATTATGGTATTAAATTGTTTCTTTAAACCCATTTCTTCTATTTCAACCTTCTCCAAACCTAAAATAAATACAATCCAAATGACATACTCAATCTTCAAGTGCAAGCTTTGGTTGCATTATGACATACTCAATCTATGACATACTGATAGTGGTATTTTAAAACACTATCCAAATGACATACTCAATCTTCAAGTACAAGCTTTGATTGCATTATTGTATTAAATTGTTTCTTTAAACCCATTTCTTCTATTTCAACCTTCTCCAAACCTAAAATAAATACAATTTAACAATGTCATGTAAAAACAAGAGATGAGGTTATAGAATGGATTCACATTATTCTAAAATAAAAGGAAAATTAAATGTGGTGTTTAGAGTACTAAGAATTCGAAAGATCAAAGTTGCAAGTTCTATGTTTGCCAAATTTTCCAATTACCATGCTGATGTGATAAATCGAAGAATAAAAAATTGGATACTTGACATAAATTCTTTTGCTACTTTGACAAAATAAATATCGTCTCACGTATAATCTATTTACTCTATTACTAATATATTGGATAAATTATAATATATAGAATCTTCGAATAGATTTAAGTGTTATTTCCTATAGTCTATTTCTCATACCGTAACATGTTAATATTGTTTCCATTTTATACTCATATAATCTTTTTATCACACTGAAAATTTTAACTTTTCATGGTACATACTCATTTGTCTTATGTATGTTCACTTAATCCATACATTACAATAGTCAATTACTATTCATGATATTGACACAAGGCTACCACTCCTCAATCCTTCCTCTACAGGATAAAATGCAAAAGAAAAGCATATACTAGACTCATAACAATATTGGTTGTGTGAAAATTATAAAGTACTAGAAGCAAAAATGTTTAATTTGATACGAAATTTCAAATAATCCAAGTAAAAAATTCTTTGTCTTTCCTTGTCCTTCTACCTTTTAGTTCAATATTCTTTTCCAAATATTTCATTAGGTTTGGTTGATTTGGCTTTGCATTAGGATGGAGTTTGTATTGACAAGGTAAGACTCCAACATGAGTTTACCTAACCATTAATGTTGGGATTTTTCAATTTATTATCATAGAGATTTATCCGTGGATATATATCTATTGACAAAATAGAACAAAAAAATAGATATCATCTCACGTATAATCTATTTACTCTATTACTCATATATTGGATAAATCATAATATATAGAATATTTTAATAAATCTAAGTGTTATTACCTATAATCTATTTCTCATACTGTTAAGAACCAAATACTGAATACAAAAGCACCATAATAGATATACAAGAACAATATGCAAAATCTCATTTATTACCATCAAACCCTTGAGGTAGGGCAACACCATACAATGGATCCTATTATGGAAGGGATCCTCTCCTGTTCACTTGCCTCTTCGAGGGGGC
>ML797393.1:42068-58199 GCA_009831015.1 Picea engelmannii
GAAGAGGCAAGTGAACAGGAGAGGATCCCTTCCATAATAGGATCCATTGTATGGTGTTGCCCTACCTCAAGGGTTTGATAATAATAGAATGTGGTTTCTTCTATCTTGCTTTGTGGATCTATTGTGTATTCAATATTTGTGGTTATTATATTGGTAGATCTATTCAGGTTCTTAACAAGTGGTTTTCTATATGGTTTCATAGATCTTGTGTGGTGATTGTATTCAGATATCTTTGGATCTATTGTGATATTTTGCATTCAGTCTTTGGTTCTTAACATCACATTGAATGACCTCCACTATTATCACTATGGGCCCTCTGGGCCCCCCCACTACCTCTCTAGCTACCCATGTTAATATTGTCTTCATTTTATACTCATATAATTTCTTTATCACACTAACAATTTCAACTCTTCATTATACATACTCATTTGTCTTATATCCGCTCACTTAATCCATACATTACAATCTTTTTCACACTAACAATTTCAACTCTTCACGGTACATACTCATTTGTCTTATGTCTGTTCACTTAATCCATACATTATGATAGTTAATTACTATTCATGATATCTCTTTGGTATCACTCCTCAATCCACTCTTCTAATGTTTAATCAAAACTTTATAAGCTTTGTTAAGAAATTGATCTAATATTTTATGCCTAACTTTATGTTTACATTGAGATAGTATAACACAATGTTAGCCTACATCTCCACACTTCAATCTATAGTCCATCCACTTAGAATAAAACACTTATGCTCTACAAATTTTTGAGTTTTCTACTTGTATGATTGAAAGCATAATACTTTATAATATATCTATTTGTATAGTGTTAGCTTATACTGGTATTGGTCACCCTAACCTACATGTACTTGTAACTCTTTGAGTTGTCTACTTGTATGATGGAAAGCATACGCATAATAGTTTATAATATATTTATTTGTATAGTGTTAACTTATACTGGTATTTGTCACCCTAACCTACATGTACTTGTAACTCTTTTATACTATGTGTTGATTTATCTAAATCTTGATTCAATTCTCGATGCGTTTAGTTTATGGTTGTATAGTAACCAATATGTCAAACACTCAAGATTTTCTAGGCCTAAATACAAAACCATAAAAGTTAAAAACTTGAAAGACAAAAACTCTTAAATTCTCTAATTAAAGTAAAAATTACATAGTTTTATGCTTAGATGGGTTAATATTTAGCTTTAAACCTTAGTTTTCTTTAGTCTCAAAGAAGTTCCATATCTAAGTTTTAAGTTTTAGTGGCTACAAGTTTATACATATTTTGGCAGTTTCCTCATTAATTTTGTTTTGATCATGGTCATCACTTATACTTACTTGGGCAGATTGCAACAGTAAAATACAGAAAGCCTTATTTACAAGCAAAGATTTAAGTCCTTCAAAACATTTAAAAATGGCCATAACCACTTTAAAATATAACCTACTATATTTTACTCTCTTCTCCTTCACAACCATTACTATCTTTTATTTGTATAAGTTCCTCATTATTTTATTCCTTTTTGTAAATAAACATTTTTCTAGTATTCAAAGTTGAAAGTTGAAATATTTGAAATGCATATCCTCTTCAATGTTGCCATCCAATTCTGATTTCTCTCCTACTTAAACAATTAATCACCATTCCTTAAATAACGTTTAGATTTCATGGCAAGTGCAAAACAATCAATGTAACCGGTAACTAATTACATATAATAATTTTAGTCAATCCAATTAATGATGTGAGTTTATTAGATTTCATGGCAAGTGCACAACAATCAATGTAACAAGTAACTAATTACACAAAATAATTTTAGTTAATCCAATTGATGATGTGAGTTTGTTAGATTTCATGGCAAGTGTACAACAATCAATGTAACAAGTAACTAATCACACAAAATAATTTTAGTCCATCCAATTGATGACGCGACTTTGTTATATGTCATACTCATGATCATAAGTACATGGGATTGGATTAGTATCCTTTTCAACTTGGGAGCACATTTAGATTTCTACATTCCTTTTATGTGGAAAACCCTAAATTATTTCTTTTCTATGCCCTCTTGAAAATTATTTTTGTATAAGTTCAATAGTTTTTTTGCTTCAATAAGATCTTCTCCTTGCATAATGATTCCTCAATGAATTACTATTTGTTGTTTATCTTTTGTCACACTATTAGAATAGAAAGAAAACAAAAACATTGGTTTCATCTCATTGATATCATGTTTAGTGAAACACAAATCTTATAACATTGATTCTACAGATCTTCTCCTTGCGTAGTGATTCCTCAATGAATTACTATTTGTTGTCTAGCTTTTGTCACACTATTAGAATAGAAAGAAAACAAAAACATTGATTTCATCTCATTGATATCTTGTTTAATGAAACAAAAATCTTATAACATTGATTCTACATCATCTATTGTCACACTGTTAGAGTATGAAAAACAAAAACATTGGTTTCATCTCATTGATATCATTTCCAGTGAAACAAAAATCTTATAACATTGACTCTACATCCTCTAAAAGTCACATTAGTTAAGGACACATTTTCGAGTGAAATGTGTATTGTTTTGTCCAATATTCTGTATCTAACCAAACATACAAATCACCAAAGATTTAATTAGAGATTAATGTCAAGAGAATGCATTGTGCTAATAGCACCTCATTTGCAACCCAACACCAATCATTTACGAGTATTTTTTTTTTTCAATTCATTTTTTTATCTAATAAAAAACTGTGATTGGGAAAATCAATAAATGCATTCAAAGTGCTGTGAAATTGATAAAATATTGAGGTGCTCAACAACTGTTATTATTGTTGGCCATTGTACTAAAGAACAAAAAAAAAACCACTAAAATAAACTATCTCAATTTATAAGTTTTGGTCCCATTTCTAGCAAACCTCAATACCTATGGTCTACATATATAATATGTAGAGTAATTGAATTCTCAAGAATCATTACAATCACAATTTCTTCAATTGTTAAGATTGGACTAATTAGGATCTGTCAATGATTTATTTAGTATTAGTTCTTGAGTTTTCTTTTCAATCTACTTGATATTTGTTTTCAAGCTACGCTAGAGTCATAATGCATTATTTTGTTTATTTTTAAATTATTATAATAAGGTACATTGGGAAGATTTCTAATTAATGCTTCAAAATTTCTATTGTTGTTTTGTTTATATTTATAGAATATAAACATATTCACTTGCCTTCTCAAGCAAATATGATAATATTGGCAATATTGTAGGGAAAATTGTTTTGATTGTGTGTATGTTTATGTGCCCAAATGAAATTGATTTTATTTGGTTGTGATTACTTAGAATGTTGCTCAACTTGTTGTCATTACATTTTAATTTTCTATAAAAAAAAATTGTGGTTGTTAGTCATTTTTGTTGAGATTTTTCTTTAGCTTTATATTTGCTTCTTATAACTAGAATTAATTGATTTGTGTATGCTTTTGACAAGATTTTGTTTTCAACATAGTGTTTTATGTTCCTTAAAAATCTGTCATACATTTGTCCACATATCTTTATGGAAACATTATTGCACATATCTTTATGGAAACATTATTGTAGTGCAAATTGTTTTCATTGTCTGCATGGTTGTTTTCCAAAGTAACATTGACTCTATTTCAATGCGATTAGGAAGAATGTTGCCTAGCTTGTTGCAATTTAAAGAAAATAGTTGTTAGCCATTATTATTTGAAATTTTGTATGGTTTTTAAAGGTTTTTTTTTTAAAATAGAGTTTCTCACATTCTCTTGAAACTTGTGATACATTTGTTACGATTAGGCATAATGTTGCCTAGCGTGTTGCAACTTCATTTAAATATGACACGAAGGATTTAAAGAAAAAAAATGTTAGCCATTACTGTTTGGCATTTTATTTAGCTTTAGATTTGCTGCTAATAAATGAGATTTTTGCATTTCTGTATGGTTTTCAAAGTTTTTTTCATTTTCGGTATGGTTTGAAAATAGATGGCGCATTGTAAACTCAAAGGGAAAGAACAACGAGTTTTTAAATAGAAGGAAATATGTCACGAGTCCAGATAAAAAAAAATGACGCAACTTCAAACGTTGACATGAGTTTGGATAGGGGTGATACAACGAATTAAGTGACTCCAAATGAGAACTCGATTTCAAACAACATCAACATAAAGGTCGTAAACCTATCCTCTCACCAACTAGAGCAGGTTGAAATGAACGTCTTGAAGAAAGAACTCAACTTTGCAATCGTTGCCAAGTCAACCCTAGTTGATAACATATTATGTAACGTAGAGTAGGGAATCCAATCATTGGTAGATGAAGTCAAATAAATTATTAGACAAGACAATGATGTGATATTGAGAAGATCAAAACCTTAAAAAAAAAAACAAAAAAAAAAACCAATATAAATAGAGAAGAATACCTTGTTCTGAAAAGCTTCAGCAGTAACCCAGAGATGGTGATCCTGAAACTAGATAAAGGTGGTGCCACATTAATTATGAATAGTGAATACTATTAAACTAAGATGATATAGCACCTCATCCTAAGTGGCAGCTATAGGAAACTAGCAAGTAACACGACAACCAGAATTACCAAGGAGGTAAATAAGGTTATAAAAGATTCCAATCTAGACGAATCAACCAAGAAATGGTTGATCCCTAGCTATGAGATAACTCCAAGGATTTATGGCCTTCCAAGATCCACAAAGAAGGAATCCCCCTCATATCAATTGTCAACACAATTGGTTCTCCCACTTATCAACTAACAAAATATGTGGCGAAGATTCTAAGCCCCTTAGTTGGCGACACATACACATTCATCAAGGATTCCTCTAACTTCATATGGATCATAAAGAATGAAAGAGTGGAACCTAACAATATCATCATCAATTTTGGTGTGGTATATATCTTCACAAAAATACCCCTTGATTTTAACGTTCCTTATCTTAATCGAGGAGCATTACTCGTGGAAAGTACAGATAAATTTGAAAATTTCTTATGTTAATTAATTCTTGTATCTTACTAACTACAAATTAAACACATATTCAACAAGATTCTGATACCCATAATTAAATGCATCCACATCAATCCAAATGAATGTACTACAACCAAATGAAGTCATTCACACCAACAAATATTCCATTTACATACATAAAGTTAACCATAGGAATTAAACTTTTGAAATGACTCATAAAATAGATAAACACTTATATTTTTAAAAATGTTTGTGAAACTCGCTACTTGGGAAGGACATTCCACCCAACTATAGACCTATTGTTCCAAATCTCAATAGCAAGTCACACTAGAGTTGGCGCTAGTAATCCACAAGAGAAGGGTTCCTCTCATAGTCCACTCACAACTCAATATCACACAACCCACTGGTATTCTCCTACAAATATCTTGAACTTCCTCCATCTCTCTTCCTCTTGACCTGCCCAACCCAAGGAATGTAACCCTTCACTCCTCTCAGTCCATCGGGCATCCCACTAGTTTATAAATTTCTCTTTGGCACAAGTAACCAATAATCTCTTTGTTGGAAACTATAGGAAACTCATTGCCAGAAAAATACCAACTACCAACAACAAACAATTGTTGTTCTACTGCAACTCACCCAGGAGTTCACTCTTCAATCCTGACAACCTGGATCTTCAATCTTCAGCTCCATAATTCTCCAAAAATGCTCTAGCATGCTCCAAAATTCGCCTAGTCTTATTTTTCTATCTCCAATGCTCCTTTTTCCTTGTTCCCTGCTTGTTGTTCATGGAAAACTGAATGTGAAAAACTGCCTATTCTCCCCCATAAAAAATTCCTCTATTTTCCCAAGACAATTGATTTTTCACTCTGCCTAATGTTGATTATACTGCAGCCTCATGCTTCTAGTAACGATGGATCTGGCTTATACACCCACCACTTGACAGGTATTCAATGATTAGGCTCTCATACACTCAACCATAAAATAGAAGTTGTCCAAATGATAATAAAATTTAGAAATTTGGGTTTGGATTAATACCCACAATTAAATACCTCCTTGGGCTCCTCTTAGACACTCCTAGACATCCCCTTTCTTGTGGATTAATCATCCCCCATCTCTACACATATTCCCAACAACTAGTATCACATTATATTTATTAAAATCAGAAAATACAATTCAAATATTACATCGTTTGGCCATAGCCACATTCATATCTAATTTATGCACAAATTAAACTGAGGATTATCGTGGGGATGTTACATTCCCCCTCCTCTACAATTGTGCACCATTCTCGGTGCACAACACCATTCTGAAATACATATACACATCTACACAATAATATTCATAAAATAAAATTCTAAAATATTTTTACTCTCCAACAAAAATCCCAACCATAATCTATTATTCTTCTCAACCTGCTGACCCAAGGAATGGGCACGCTTCACTGCCTTTAGTCCATCAGGTGGCACCATTCTTTTATCGGGGTTATCAATGCAGGAAAGAAAGAATTATGAGAAATGGTTTCAAAACTTTAGCTTCCCAAAATGGAGTCTTGCATTTTTAGCTTCTATTTTCTTCAAAATTGACAAAAATTTACGGGTATTCATCCCACATAGTTTCTTCATGCTCCTATGTTGCATATTCAGGACCATAATAGGTCCATTGAACCTTTAACAACCCTATGGATTTGTTCCTGAGCACTTTGAATTTCTGGTCCAAGATGCCAATTGGTTCCACCTGAAAATCCCATTCCCTTTCCACTCGAATCATATTCCAATCAATTATGTGGTTAGGGTCATGTTAGGACCCATAAATGTCCCTTTTTCATTATATCTTTTTCTCATTCAACCTTATCATTTCTATGCTAAATGCCTAATATCATGTTTGCTAAGACCTTTTTCCCAAGGTATGAATCATTGATCTTGCTTTTATATTCTTATTTACTTAACACATTTGATTGGTAGCGTTTCTCATATTTTACCCATGAATGTTCAACTAATGATCAAAATGTGTAGAACAACCAAGTCTTGAAGAAAGATCGTTGTTGTTACACCAGCTGTTACAACTGTGTGCTAGTTCCGCATGCTGTTACACGACTACATCAACTGCGCACCTTTTTGGAAGCTGTTACACTTGCTGCAACAGATGTCCACTGATCTTGGAAGCTGGTATATCATTCAAATCTGAATTCTGAAGACCGATCCTCAAGGCTGTTACACATTTTGGCTCACACTGGTGATCAAGATCATTTACAGATTTTGTAATGATGTCAAATCTTTTATATCATACGAACAACTTGAGAATCTCCGATTCTCAAGGCTGTTCTGAGTCCGTTTCAACTGAATGAATCTATCTTTAAATAACAGAGCTTTTGTAATCATTAGGTAGTGAAGATTAGCTGTGGAACAATGAAGTGAAGTAAATCATTTTGTATCTAAAAATTATGGCTATTTAATAAAGAAGTGATTTGAGTTTTGAGTGGATTCATTGAGAAGGAAAGGGCCCACCTTCCTCACAGACTCCCCTCTGTTTTGAGTTTTAGATTAACTGCTTTGATTTGGATGATTTATTTGTCTAGAATTTCTAGAATACATTTGCTGTTACAGTTTAGTCCCTTTCTGTTAAATGCGCATTAGTGTGTCTCATGAGAGTTAGAGTCAATTGTTGAATACTACTGGAGAATTGCTTTCCCTTTTCTGCATTATATTAAATCTCTGTTTTCAAGCAAAAGAAAATAAAAGTGTGAATTCCCTTTCTGCAATTAAGTAGATTTTCTTTCAACAATTAGCACATAACTTCCTTCTGCAATAGTAAAATAGAAAATTAGAATAGATTAGATAATCCAGGATTCTTATACACTCATCAAATTAGATTTCAATTATGCAAGTGTGATTTCAATTTCTTTTTTATCAGATCAACAGACAGATAGTCACTAAAGAGGAGTGGGACGCTTTCCGTATTGAGTGGAGAGAAAGAGCACATATGGAAAATCAAGGAGATAATGAAGAAGAGTTCCACCGTGAGAATCCACTGGAAAATGAAGATAAGGAAAATGATGAAAATACTATCTCTACCTTGGTCTTTCCTATTTCTGATATTCCCACACGGGGGATGGCTCCTATGAAGAACATACCTCTCTCAGCCCTGGCAAATTTCCATGGATTATCTACTGAGGATCTAGATGAGTTTCTGTTTGAATTTGATATTCTGTGTAGAATCTATGACTACACTACCACTGTGTAGAATCTTAAATTGTTTCCAGCTACATTGAAGGGTAACGTATTAAGATGGTTCATGAGCCTTGGAGGAGAGAATATTCAACATGGGGACAAATGAGGTAGCTTTTCCTGAACAAATACCAAGACTACTGCCAAACGAGGGAACGAAGAGAGGAACTGTTCAAGATGTCTCAGAAGGAGGATGAGACCCTTGAAGATTTTGTGGAGCGACTCCAGTATAATCTACAAAGGTCTGGACATCCGAATGTGAGTAAGGACATTTTGAAAACTATTTTGCTGAAAGGAGTTAGAGATGATTGTTTAGATATGCTGAATATGCTTGGAAAGGGAGATATATCTAAGGAATCCTATGAAGACATTGTAAATCTTTGTAAGAGATGCTCTTGAGGATCTACAAGGAATAAGTCAGCTACAAGGGATGCCACTTTTTCAAGGGTACATAAATTAGCCAATGGAGGGGCAACAAGAAAAAAATAAGTAATCTATTAGAAGATTTCAAAACATAAATGATTAACTCTTTTGCTTTACAAATTGATACTCTGCAAATCAAACATAAACAAGCAGAATCAGATCGGACATTGTCCATTTTCTGACCGAAATGCAGAGACAAACATGCACCAAGGGAGTGCCCACTGAATAGTGTCCAGGTATGTCTTATTTGTGAATTAGATCATGCCACTGACAAATGTCCCTCCCTACCAGGTGTAAAAGCATTAATGGAGCTGAATAATGAGGAAGCAGAGGTTGCCTATCTAATAACACAGATGAGACAATGGTAGCCACGAGGTCAAGGTATAAACCCTCAATTCTCTCATGAAACACTTAATTATTGGAATAATGTGAATAATCAACTTCAATATGGCTAGATGAATTCCCCCCCTTATCAGGATCCCAATGCATGGGTATTGTTGCACCTCTTTTGTCACCTAAATGAACAAAATAGAGATGCTTACAAGCCTAGTTGGGTTAGCTAGGAAATACAACAGTGAAGGAAAGAGTTAGAAGTATAAAGCATAAAGGATAAGCAAAGAACTAAACTAGAGTGCATAAGGAAATTAGAACAAAAAACAAACAACACTCATGCCACCAATGGAAAGGATTGTATTAGTGGAAAGAAAACACCAAAGAGAAAGGGAGGTATATGGGTCCCCTCTTCCTCCAAGGGAGGGCTCTTGGACCCCCAAATATTGAGCTCTTCTTACAAGTAACAAACTAGGATGAAATGGTGAAGAGAATCCAAAGCACATTCAATCAAGAGGTGATATGAATGACTAAATGAAATGGTGATTGCATTCTCTTGATGAGGAAAGAGGATCCTCCAAGAGAAAACAAGCAGCATAACAATACAAAAAATTCCTTGAAAATGTAGTGCACAATGGCCTCTTTTTATAGCATAGCTTTGAGGCATTATTCAACTAGCTTTAGTGTGAACAAGGGGCCCTTAAGGGCACCTTTAGGTCTTTGACCAACCTCCCAGTTAGATTCAGCCGAGATTTGGGTGTCAAATCGACTTGGAAGCTGAACCAGAAGTGGGTGGAAGGCTAACCAATATCATAAATGTGTCATTTTGAGGTGTATGCGGATTTTTGCGTCCACAGTCGCACATCAGGCACATGTGCGCTTTTCCGACGTTATCTGACTGTCGCACGTGCACGCGCGCCTTGTGTAGTTTTAGTGCATGATGATTTTATTGCTGGTTGTATAGTTTTGGACCTTTTGGAAATTCATTTTCGGTCCATGAGTGAACTAATGGGTGTTTTGAAGATGCTGGATTCCTGTAACCATTTGCGGATGAAATTCCGGTGTTAACAGGTACCTATGCCTCAACAACAAAATCATCCTGGGAAATGGTACCCATATTGGAGAGGCCCTCAACAACAACTTACTTATCAAAACCATCACCAATAGAACCCCTATCAACAACAGTTCCAACCCCAGTACCAACAACAACAACTGCAGTTACCTCCCAATGCCCCACATAACAATCTTCCCTTACGATCTCAGATGCCTGTGCAACCTAACCCAAATCCAAATAATAAGGCCATTCATAATATTGATATACACAATGTGCCAGCTCTATCTATTACTCCTATGCCTTGCGATGAGATAAAATTAAGATCAGGGAGAATAGTCGAGCCAATAATTGAAGATGCTCCATCTTCAGAATCATACAAGGAATCGAGGGAAAAACCATCTGCTAATACAAAAGAAATTGATGAACCTATCATAGAATTAGCAGACCCATTCCCTGAAAGACTAGAAATTACCAAAAATGTGGAATTACCATCCTTCAATCTCTTAGGAGAATTGCAAAATCTGCATGTTAACATTCCACTATTGCAAGCAATTAGGGATGTACCTACTTATGAGAAGACTATGAGAGACCTCTGTATCAAAAATCCTGGAAGGAAACCTAGGGACCCCCTCACAATACACGTAGTGGGAGAATTGTCTGAAGTGATGTTAGACAAAACCCCACCTATTAAATATAGCGACCCAGGAAACCCTACAATCACTACCAAAATTGGACAGACATTTATTCCCCAGGTGTTTGTTGATTTAGGGGAAACAATTAACATTATGCCAATAGAGATGACACAATTGATGCAACTATGAACGCAAGTCTGACCTACTCCAACTGTTTTAGAATTAGCTAATTGTTCTACTATCAGACCAGAAGGAGTAATCAACGATCTAGTTATTTCAGTTGATTCATGGGAGTATCCTGCTGACTTTGTCGTATTGCAACCTAAAACCCGTATGGGGGGGCACCCTCTAATTTTAGGAAGACCATGGTTAGCTACAACTGATGCTTTCATTGGTTGTAGATCTGGTTCAATGGCCATCTTTGATGGTTATGATACCAATAAAATTACCCTTTATCCTCATGCTACACCCAGTCTGGAACTTGAAAATTATTTATGGATGGACATTGAGGATGAAAGCACTCTGCCTGTGTTAACCATAGGAAAAACCATGAGTTTCAAAGATGAGACAAAGGATGAGATAATCAATAGCTTTATCAGTGACCCCTCTCCTGTTACACCAAACACGTATCACTGATTGAGTAGAATCTTTGACCCTACTTCCCAGGAAGGAGTCAGTGAAGAGATGTTCTCTAAAACTGTTGTAAATCAAGTTAATTAAGATACAATAGCAGACACTGAACAACTAAATTATTTCTTAAAGTCAGTTCTAAGAGCATCGCTATAGAAATCAAACCTAGAAAAACCTTGAACATCAATCCTGATTTATCTTTTGCTAAAATTGAATGTTTGATGAAGTTATTGATTGAACATAAAGAGGCATTTGCCTGGGATTACATGGATATGAAATGAATTTCCTCTGAACTATGCACCCACCATATATACATTAAGGAAGAATGCTGACCGATTTGCCAATCCCAAAGGAGAATGAACCCTAATATTAAAGAGATTGTTAAAGAAGAACTCCAAAAAATTCTTAATGTAGGATTCATCTATCCTATATTAGACAACAAGTGGATTTCACCCCTGGTTATTGTGCCTAAAAAGAATGGTAAATGGAGGGTGTGTGTGGACTATAGAGCCCTGAATAAGGCCACGCAGAAGGATCATTTCCATCTGCCATTTATTGATTAGGTTCTAGACAACCTATCTAGGAAAAAGTTTTTCTCTTTCCTAGATGGATTTAGTGGCTATAACCAGATAACCATTTCTCCATAGGACCAAGATAAGACCACCTTTACCAGCCCTTGGGGTACATTTTCCTACAAGGTTCTCCCATTTGGGTTGTGTAATTCAACAACCACTTTCCAGAGATATGTAATTGGTATTTTCTCTGATATGGTGAATGACTATATGGAAATATTCATGGATGACTTTACACCTTATGGTACTGGTTTCGATGAAGCTTTATCTAATCTAGAAAAAGTACTCAAAAGATGCATACAGTCTCAACTTTCTCTAAGTACCGAAAAGTGTGATATGATGATGAACGAAGGTGTGGTGTTGGGACACTTCATTTCTTATGTAGGAATTCAGGTAGACCCAACCAAAATCCAGGTAATTTTGGACATTCCAACTCCATCAACTCTGAAAGAGTTAAGAATCTTTTTAGGGCATGCTGGATATTATAGGAGATTCATTAAATTTTTTTCCAAACTTGCCTCTCCCTTATTTTTTCTATTGACAAAAGATGTTGACTTTAGCTGGACTGACAATTGTGAATTGTCTTTTGCAGATCTGAAACAAAAATTGTCCACAACTCCCATTTTGAGAGGGCCCAATTGGGCTCTCCCATTTCACATTTCTTTAGATGCCTCAGACACTGCAATTGGTGCAGTGCTAGGGAAACAAGAGGACAAATATCCCTATGCTATCTACTATATCAACAAGAACATGGCTCCTGCTGAGTTAAATTATACAGTTACTGAAAGAGAATTCTTGGCAGTAGTTTATGCGATCAATAAATTTAGGCATTATATCACTGGTTATCCTACTTTTATTCATACTGATCATTCAAAAATTAAATATTTGATGAATAAACCTATTACTAATGCCCAAGTAACAAGATGGTTGTTATTACTACAATAATTTGACATCACTATAGTAGATAGACCCGGAAAATAAAATGTGGTTGTTGATTTTCTCTCAATATTGCATATAAATGATGATAATTCACCTGTAGATGATTCCTTTCCAGATGAACATTTGTTTGCAGTATCTTCTCACTCACCTTGGTATGTAGACATTTCTAATTATTTGGTTGCAGGGAAGGTACCTATACATCTATCTACCCGAGAAAGAAGGAAGATTATTTAGAAGAGTGCTCGGTATAGTTGGATAGGGGGATATCCTTTCTACACATGCATGGATCAAGAAATCAGGAGATGTGTGAGGGATGATGAAGTTTATGATCTTCTTAAATATTTCCATGATGGCCCTTGTGGGGTCATTTTTCTGATAAAAGGATTGGGCATAAAATTTTGAGGATGGGCTATTTTTGGCCCACAATATATCAAGATGCAAGGGAGTATGTCCAAGCCTGTGATAGTTTCCAGTGAATGGGTCAGCCAAATCATAGGGATGAGATGCCTCTCCAGCCTCAAGTGGTTTTAGAGCCTTTTGAGAGATGGGCCATAGATTTTGTAGTGCCCATTAACCCAACTTCCAATCATAAAGTCTATATATTGGTCTGCACAGATTACATGACCACACGGGTAGAGGCAAAAGAACTCATCAGGGCCTCAGAAGAAGCTGTCTTAGAATTTTTGTTTGAATATATCTTTGTTAGGTTTGGAGTTCCCAGAGAGTTAGTAACAGATGGAGGACCACCTTTCACATCACATAAGTTTGAATCCCTACTCAGTAAATATCATGTTTTGCATAGAACAACTTCTCCATACCATCCCCAAGGTAATGGGCAGGTAGAAAGTAAAAACAAAGTCATATAAGCTATTCTTACTAAGACAATGAGGGAACATCATTGGGATTGTTCTGACAGATTGCATGAAGCTCTATGGGATTATCAAACCACTTGGAGGAACATAACTGGTTTTTCTCCTTATGAACTAGTATATGGGAAGAGCCCTGTTTTCCCCATTGAGTTCAAAATCAAAACCTTAAGAACTGCATGAACAGTCAATCTATACTTGACTATGGCACAGAAGACCAGACTACAACAGCTAAATGAGCTGGATGAAAAGCGTTTGGATGCTATTCATCAAACCACGGTGATTCAACAACAAAGAACCAAGTGGCATGACTGAGTCATCAAGAAGACGTTATTAAAAAAGGGAGATTGGGCTCTGTTCTATGATTCGTGCTTTAAATAATTTCAGGGTAAGATGCATACAAGATGGCTAGGACCTTATGAGGTAGACACTATTTTTCCCAATGGGACAGTCAGTTTGATCACTATTGATGGATCCAATACACAGTTACTTGCAAATGGTCATCGCCTGCGCCTGTATCATCGTCCACTTTCCAAGACAGAATTTACATTCAGATGTACAACTGATACAGGTTATCAATTTTTAAAAGGAAAGGAGCTTGCTCCTTCCCCTTCTAAACCTTAGAAATTTTTGCTTTTCAATAAAACCTTGTATATAAATAAAATCTGTGAATTTGAATTTTTTTGTTTTTGCTTTAAATGTTTTATGCTTCTTTAATAAATTCATCCTAGAAGGGTATCATGCAGTTACTTGTGTGCATATGGATTGATGAAAAACAAGGTAGATTACAGCGGAAGGAGCTGAAGGATTAGTTTCTGGAAGTTGAAAAACTTCCTAAAAACTAAGTGATTCTGGAAGTTGAAAAACTTCCTAAAAACTAAGTGATTCTATGTTCGGCCGAGTTACACGATGTTACACCTCTTTCCGACAAAATAGTCACTTTACATGTTGTTACACCATTTTCCCGACTATTTTTTCTTACATGCTGTTACACCCTTTCATGACATATTGGCCGATTTACATGCTGCTACACCTACTTCCACCATTCCGGCCATAATACATGCTGATACACCTATCGCTTTTCTTCCTTTCACTATTTTACATGCCGCTTCACCCATTTTCTTTAGCATTTCTGCTACTTTTCCATGTTGATACTCCATCAATCTTTCCCGCTCTGCTATCTTTCCATGCTAAAACACTGCTGTTTTGTAATTTCCGCTGCTACCTTTTCCACTCTCTCTGTTAGAAAATGCCGCTTCATCATTACTTGACTCCACATCCGCAAATTTCTAGATGGACAACCAAAGAAAGGACTCCACCTCTACCCCACTTGTCATATCATTATTTCTCACGTTCCAGATCCATCTCTCATCATTACAACTATTCCACACGGATCAAATGGCGGTTGGATAGTGTGGTTACTTCGACAGATCAGTTCGTGCTGTAAGTTATGAGGTACGTGACTAATCTTACGTGTCAAAGTAATATAGATATGGAAGCAAGTTTTAATGCTTACCTGCCGACTGTCCTAAATTCGTTGCACCATGATCCAATCAGATTAGTTGGGGGGGGGGAAAGAAAATGTCAGCTGTCAAAATCCCATTTTATATGCACCTCTTCCACCTTTCGACCACTCTTATTTTTACTGAGACACCATGAACTTTCTGCAATCCTCGTTCAAACTTGTTGTGTCTCTGGTTTAGGTGCTGGTCTCTCCTCCTTTTTTCCTATTTAGATTATAAAACGACATCATGGGAGGATCAACTGTGAGGTATGAACCGAAAAATATGGACGCATTACTGCTATACCCAGATGTTTACGAAAAATTCCTACAAGCTGGAAGGATTTCTTATTTTGAGAAGCTGCATGGGTTTAATGAAGCAGAGGTATTGGAGTTCAGTCAAAATCTCACAGAGGGGTATTCGATGGTGCACGGGGTGAGAATTCCAGTGACAAAGGAAACCATGGCTGCTGTGACAGGGTTGCCGACCACATGAACAAGGTGGTTTATCAGAAAAGCACATCTTCCCGAAGCACATAAGGGTTTTCTCATGGACGATGAGCAAGTTCAAACCAAGGGTCGAGGTGCAGATGTAAGTTCCTTACCAAAACCATGGGGGAAAGTATCAAAATTTGTAAAAAGGTACATTACATGCGAAGGAAGATATCAAGTAGTTTATTTTTTTGATTTTATCCTACTGTCACATTTAAAACATCAGAAGCTAATAAACATCCCTTATTTCTGTCAGGCTGCTAAATTGTAGCTTTTAAGTGTCCTGAATCACTAAATTGTCAAACCAGGGTTGGTATGCTTCGAGCTGATACACAATATGTGCAGGCAAGCGTCTAGTCTTTAGTTGAATGTTATCCTAAAAATGAAACACACACCTATTCTAAGAATTTGAATTCTGATGACTAACTCAAAACTGAGCATTTCCTATGAAATCATAAACAAAAGCAAAACAGTCTAGTGCTCAAAGGCTAAGATTGCTATTCCTGT
>ML797393.1:58299-82341 GCA_009831015.1 Picea engelmannii
ACAACAACTTATATTAAAACATAGGTTCAGCATAATCTGATAACAGTAGCAAAATAGCAATAACAATGGTAGTCGTAATGGTCGTAACCCGTTCTCAGCAATGAACCGGGTTTATATCCCCAATACTATTGTTTGTAACAGTCTTTAGACAGAAAAACGTAAAGCAACGGGTCCCTAATCCGAGAGTAGTCTTGCAATGAAACTGAAACTCGTTTCACAACTTCGTGACACGTAGTGTCACGAAGTGTGAACACTTGAAGCATAATCGATCCAAGGTAATCATCACACTCTCGAGCGCTCTGTGGCAACGACTCCAGCTGGCCTGTGACTCTGCTATCTCCCTCTTCGAACCATAACGCATGCCATGATGCATCGGTTTCGAGCTGCTCCACTGGTACCGCTACGGTGTGAGTTGGTACCTGGTACCAGAACCCTGCGCCAAGAATAGCAATGGTATCTACCCAAGTGATATTAGCTCATTTATCAAATTAAAGTATTAAAAATGCATAATAATAACTTGAATTTCAAAGATACCTTAGGTGATCCCTTTGAGTGGGAAAGGGCTGTTGATTATAGCAAAAGGAGGTCAAAAAGGGTGGTACTGGCATATAATTGGAGGTCAATGGTATGTAGGATGGGCAAAGAACATGGTCAAAACCGGGGACCAACAATTTCCTTCTTCATTCCTTTCATAATATGGCTCACTTTGTCAAGAAATCAAAGAATTCTAAGAATTGTCTTTCTAATCACAGACTGATAGGGTTGTTGATTCATAAAGGAATGGGAATTCCTAATGTCCCATTACCTGAAGTGGAAGAACAACCAAATCCTGTGCCTATTGTTATGACCAATCCAGAACAACTAAAACCAATCCCTGGACCAAGTCATGAGCCTCATCCCTCGGTTGCAACAACAGTCAAAGCCCCCACTGTAACTGCCCATAAGTCGACTCAGAGAAGCAAATGTAAAACCAAAAGCAATTCTAACACCACTTAGAAAATCCTCGTCAGAGTTGAAACAGAACAGATAAACCCTATGCTTGTAGTTGTGATTGAGCCAGCAGTTGAAAACCTAATTCCTGGACCAAGTCATGAGCCTCAGCCCTCGGCTGCAAAAACTATTGTTGAAGAACTCCCTCCTACTCCTAAAGCTAAGAAAAAGAAAACCCCTTCTTCTGTCGTTACATTACCTAGGAAGAGAAATAGGTCAGCGAGGTCTACTGCAACAATAGTTACAGCCCCCATTGTAACATCCAGAACGTCGACTTCATCTCTTGTTGAACCAGACACACCTCAAAACACCCCTGTTGCTGTGACAGAGTGTCTTGATTTTGCTGATGCTCACACCCTGCCCGATTTTGACATCAATAATACAAACATGAGTGAGACACAAACTGATCCTATGGAGATATGTATACTAGGATTTACCTTGTGCAAGGAACTTCAATAAACCATTTTGTCAATTCAGGCCAAATCCAACCAAATTGCAGCAGAATCATTGGCTCCGCTTGAGGATTCTGTGCATCACTCATCGAGTGAGGAAGTACAGATTACACAAGACCCCAGCATTGCATATCTTCCTCCTTGTCTGGTTGTTGAATAATTCCCTCCTTCTCCTAAAGAAAAGAAAAGGAAAACCCCTGTTTTTGTCTCTACATTACCTAGGAGGAGAACTAGGTCAGCAAGGTCTACTGAAGCAACAATGGGATGAATAATATGGAACAAGCAATACCCATTCTTCATCCATTATCCTCCGTTGATAAAGAAGTGACTGTTACACAAGAACCAGTCCCTTGCAACAACATGACTGTGACACAAGAACCAACCTCTTCCTAGAACTTAGCTGTTACACAAGAACCGACTGCCCAAGAAGAGACTGTCCCACAAGAACCTGTCATGCTTGAACTAGCTGTTACACAAGAGCCAGCTACACAGGAAGATACTGTTCCACAAGAACCAATCATGCCCGAATTAGCTGTTACACAAAATAGTGAGGATGTGCCACTTGCTCAGCTGTTTTCTCAAATTGAGAAGAAGATAAAGAATACAAAAAATTCCAAGATTACTAAACTAATGAAGGAAAATGAAAGCCTTAAAGCAGAGTTGGCTTCCATAAATAACTAATTGCAGGTTGCTCGACAGAGAAACCTAGACGAGTTAACTGTGGATATATTAGCACTGAAAAGAGTTGTTATGAATCAAAATAGAGAGAACATGTGCTATGAATGTGGTAATATTTATTTTCAGATGGGGTATAAAATAGTGAAAGTACCAGTCACTGGTCATGATGAAGAACCGACAAATTTCTCAGTCAAGAAGGAATAAGTATTACATGTATGAGAACGAGTAGGCATCAGTGGATGAGGCTCAAGTTTCATTTTCCCAATTTTTGGATGCCTCATTCAGATTATACACATGGGTCAAAGGTCTCAAAAGCTGCCATTTGGAAATGGTGAGGAGTAGTGGATTCAGACTTGCAGATGAAGAATCTCATAACAATTTTTTCTTAGAAATTTGCACTGGAGGAGTCACTTCCCTGAATCAGATTCAGAGTAAGGATTGAATGTGGGATGTATGAGGACATGCAATGTCTTCAGTTGGGGGGCATGTTAGGACCCAAAAATGTCCCTTTTTCATTATATCTTTTGCTCATTCAACCTTATCATTTCTATGCTAAATGCCTAATATCATGTTTGCTAAGACCTTTTTCCCAAGGTATGAATCATTGATCTTGCTTTTATATTCTTATTTACTTAACACATTTGATTGGTAGCGTTTCTCATATTTTACCCATGAATGTTCAACTAATGATGGAAATGTGTAGAACAACCAAGTCTTGAAGAAAGATTGTTGTTGTTACACCAACTTTTACAGTTGTGCGCCAGTTCTGCATGCTATTACATGACTACAACAACTGCACACCTTTTTGGAAGTTGTTACACTTGCTGTAACAGATGTCCACCGATCCTGGAAGATGGTATATCATTCAAATCCAAATTCTGAAGACCGATCCTCAAGGATGTTAGACGTTTTGGCTCACGTTGGTGATCAAGATCATTTACAGATTTTGTAATGATGTCAAATCTTTTATATCATACAAACAGCTTGAGAATCTCTGATTCTCAAGGTTGTTCTGAGTCCATTTCAACTGAATGACTCTGTCTTTTAATAATAGAGATTTTGTAATCATTAGGTAGTGAATATTAGCTATGGAACAATGAAGTGAAGTAAATCATTTTGTATCTAAACATTCTGGCGATTTAATAAAGAAGTGATTTAAGTTTCTCCAACCTACTGTAGTCTTTTCGAGTGGATTCAATGAGAAGGAAAGGGCCCACCTTTCTCACAGACTCCCCTCTGTTTTGAGTTTTAGATTAATTACTTTTATTTGGATGATTTATATCTCTAGCATTTCTAGAATACATTTGATGTTACCGTTTAGTCCCTTTTTGTTAAATGCGCATTATTGTCTCTCATGAGAGTTAGAGTCAATTGTTGAATATTGTTGGAGAATTTCTTTCCCTTTTCTGCATTAGATTAAATCTCTATTTTCAAGCAAAAAAAAATAAAAGTTGGAATTCCCTTTCTGCAATTAAGTAGATTTCCTTTCAACAATTAGCACAGAACTTTCTTCTGCAATAGTAAAATAGAAAATTAGAATAGATTAGATAATCCAGGATTCTTATACACTCATCAAATTAGATTTCAATTATGCAAGTGTGATTTCAATTCTGTAGAACTCCAGCGGTGTCAACAACTTGTGTTAGTGTTCAACTTTTCAACTCTGTTTCTTTTAGTGTTAATTTGCCTTACTACAATTGATTAGTGTTTGCTTTCATAATATAGCATAGACTGTGCACAATTATCTTGCAATAACAAAACTTCCCCGGGTTTGACAATTCATATTGAACACCTTAATTATCTATTTATTTAGACAATTAAAGTTCCCAACAGGTCAGACACATATTTTTTTAGTAATGACACATGAAAAAAATTATGCACTCTCATGGATGCAGAAAACACTAGCATGTATGCAACTGGACCTATCTTCTCTAAGATTCCAAAAGTCCCACAATATCTTGTTGCCAACTTTGGGAAGCAACCCAATCTTATCGAAATTTTATTTTCTTTCACTTTTAGAAAAAACATGTTCGCCCACTTTAAAATATCTAAAAACTCTATTCTTGTATGCATACCTTTCTACCTATGCTAGGAAGCCTTTAAATTCTTCCTGATCTTTGTCATTTGCTCTTCTATTTCCTTTAACAATTCTGGCCTAATAACAACTCTGTCTACTGGTTTATCCCAACTCACTGGTGTGTTACACTTCTTGACATACAATGCTTCAAATGGGCTCATTTTTAATGAGGTTTGATACCCATTATTGTAAGAAAATTCCACTAAGTGGATATAATCTTCCCACTTTGATGCTGGTGTTACCCATGATTTTGGTCTTCATGATGGTGTACTCAGGCTCCTCATAAGAACTTTCTCCTGAGAAAATTGACATTCATCTCTTCCCAGAAAATATACTTTTAAAGAGAGTTCACAGGCTGCTAATATACTAGGGTGCAAGAATGACCCATTCTCACAGGCTGCCTTAAGCTAGGGTGCGAACTTCTCGCACTGTGCTACATAACTAGGGTGCGAACTTGCTCTAAAGCTTGGAAAAAGATGAATTCTCGATGGTTCTAGAAGGGAATCTTCTAGAAGAATGGGTTGGCATTTGAATGGTTATCCTTGTACTGGATTCCCTGATATTGTGGGATCATTCTTATCCAAATAACCATCTCATTCTCTCCTATATATTGAGGGAATTCTCATGGAAAAGGTTAAGCAAGATTCATTGGAGAATTGGTGAAAGAATTGTGTGAAGGACTTAGCTTGAACAGGAGCTTGGAGACTCTAGAAAGTCTGTTGGGAAATATTTGACCAACTCATTGAACTTTCTCTTAGCCCTTGTGGCTAGCTGAACTAACCAATATTTCTTATGCTTACTCCTTTGCAAGTGAAATATTTCAACAATGTTAGATTTTGTGTAACTATGGCTAGCTCCAGAATCAATTAAAATTGTTATGGGCTGGTTATCAATTTTACCTTCCACTTCAATCATGGGGGATTGATACTATGATTTCTTGTTGTCCAAGGATGCATAAATCCTTGGCATGATTCCTCCCATATATTCAATTGTTTCAGCCTCCTAAATGTTGTGGACAATCCTCATTCTTTCACCTTTGTGATGGCAATCCCTATATAAGTGATTTCCCTCACATCCCTCACATTGTATAGGCTGCTACCTTGGTTTTTTCCCAAATGAATCTATTGTCTTGTGATCATTTTGGATTGATTGTCCTATCTGTTATTCTTGAAAAAGGGTGGCTTAAAACCTTTCTGACTTTTCTCCTTTTAACCCTTCATCTTGTCATTCCAATATTTTTGGAAGACTGGTCTCCTTCTGCTCTACTCATAAAGATTATTTTCTCTTCTTATGGTATCCTCCAAAGTTCTGGGGTTATCATATTGTATATTTTCACTATAAAAGGAGGGTAACCCACTAAGAGACCTTTGGATTTTGACCTTCTCATCCTTTATGAAGTCCACATACTTTATCGATTCAAAGAACCTCTTCTCATGCTTCCCAAATTGAGTTCAAAGAACTATTTCATCTTTCTTTCATAGTAATGTTTATAAAAATATTTCTCTTGGAAATATCTTTTGAAATGCCTCCATGCGACCTTCCTCTCATCAAGGTATTTTTCTTGCTTAAGCTGATCCCATCGCATGGTTTCCTTTCCTTGGAAGTGGTAGGTTGCAATTATTGTTTATACCGTACAAGGATAATCATACAACTAGAAATATTTATTCATTTTCAACAACCATGACTCAACCTTTTATCCCTTCCTATGCTCACCATTGAATGTTGGTGGCTTGATTTTCCTGAGTTCACCTTGAAAGATGTCTCCCTTGGGCCTTCTCCTATATCTCTTCACATGGGACACATTTGTGTTGCTTCCTGGCCCTGAACTTGAATGAGCTCTCCTAGTGGATTTCTCTGGGAAATAATGGCACCTACTCATGCTCATTGACTTCCTTCCATTCCCATGCTCATCCCTTCTGCTATGGGATCTAGATGTGATCACTTGTCTAGCACTATCTTCTTGATTTGTGCTAGAGTCTTTATTGGCTTGTCTTTGCAACATGTTCAAGATGTGAAGTATGAGCCTTCATAATATCCTCATTATCTATAACTCTACACTTCTCTTTGCAGGATTATCATAGTTATAGGCTCCTGCCTCTCTCTTTTTCCATTAGATTATGTCTCATCATTTCCCATGCTAACAAGTAGCCCTTTAAAATCCTCTCCATGACTGTACGATTGTTTGACTTCTTCCATGGTTTTAGTTTTCATATATGAACCAAAATTCCTTCATGTACCTCTAAATTCTACAAGAAAATGTGCATGCAAATATTTTTTTTTTGTTAGACAAAAATACATACATACACAATTCTAGAAAATAATACATAATTTTTTTTTCTTTTTAATGCCACCAGTCATCTTCTTTTGCATTGACTATAACTTGTACTACCCAGATCATTTTTTTGGATTGATATATGGATTCTCCTCTCTAAGAGATTTCCAATGACAAATTTCTTACTTAACTCTGAGTTATGAGCAGAAAGTTATAGTCATCTGAATATTGCTAATTTACCCCTTTTTGTACATTTTTCCTTTTGTTGCAATTAACCCTAGACACCAAATTTCGTCACTTGTAGAAGTAAACTTGTCAAGAACTGGAGAAAATTTTGTATGAGACATAGATAATAATGATGAGAGAGAATTCATAAAAACTCTTGAGATTGTAATTCTGATTCTCTAGTAAAAAACTACAACAATATGGAAATGACAACTTTATCCTTTTTCACTCCTTTTCCCAGACTTAGAATTTTTAGCCAAACTAGCTATCTTCCAAGCTGTGCACTTCTAGAAATTTTTCACTAAACCAAATTTGTTTGTCTTGATGAGTATACAAAATGTTGAGTAAATAAAATTTTATAGTTTCTCCATATTGGGACCCTTTTCCTCCTTTGAAAATCCCAAAAATTTCCAAAACGTGGCTCAGAATAGTGGATTTTGCCCTATTTCAGCATCCCCATTCCAAACCCCTTATCATTTATTCACTTCCTTCATGGGTTATTTCCATGTCTTCTTTTTGGACTCCACAAATTTTAGCTCAATCTGGATCTTTGCCAATAATCTGGAACTAGATCTTTAGAAATCATTATTTCCCAATTTTTGACAAATCTAAACAGAAATGGGCAATGGACTTCTCTGGCACTTCTGTATCCCTCCTTATTGTAGACAAAAAATAGAAGTTTCATTTCAATGTGACTTAATCTAGTCTAGTTATGGCCAAAATAAGATTTTGGCTCCAGACTTTTTTTTGAGACTAATATTTTTTCATATGTGGCATATTTGCTAACATGATTCCTAATGTGGCATTCTAGGTCCACATGACACCTTTATGTGATGCCATATCACCATCCTATCCCACATGGCCTATCTCATCATCCTTCTCTCTCTTCTTTCTCCTCTTTCTCTTATGTTGACCTTAGAATTTAATAAAATGATAATATTTTATGGGCCCCACCTACCCAACTAGCACACATATGACCCTGGATGGGACAAGGGTCCCACCCTGACTCTCAAATTATACGTGGCACCCCTTCATTGATCGTGGGGATGGGCATGTCCCATCACACACCTTTACTTTGTCACACAATGTGAACTTGCACGTCTCCTAGATTCGACGATGGAGATTGGACAAGATCGACAATGGAAAAGACATGTCACATCCCAAAAGTGCATGAGGTTTAATACATTCCCAGGGTTGCGACATTCCAAACCACTTGCTATGTGGCACAATCTTAATGGTGTCGCATGGTACAAGGTCTTGAGCCAAAACTGCTTCGCCTCCCATGCAACAATGGTTTATGGTATTGGATATACCATCAACTCATGTTTCTCCCACATCACCTCTGCCACATCATTTCCATGTGGCCTCCATGTGATGTATGAAAAAATACCCAAAATTTCCCAAATTTCAAATTTTTCCAGAATTGCATAATTTCAAAATTTTTACTAGGGCTACTATGGACCTGAAATTAAGCTTATTAATGGCCAATTTAGGCCTAGTGCGTATCGAATCGAACTCTGCAGTCAAAATTCAACACTCTTATGTCGAATTTTCAACCAATTTTGCTACAAAAATTGGGGATTTTTCCCAATTTCTCCCAATTCTTTATGGCTACACTGTAATTTCTATAATTCAACCAATTATAGGCCCAACACATGCATATTTAGAGATTAAAAATGGGGATTTTAACCCTTAAACTCGAATTCATTGAAATTACAGGCAATCTCCTCACACTTTTTCCTGGAAAAATCTGACAAGCACATTGCAAACATTCACTGAGCTTTGAATTTGCAACTTTAGCTTCTGCATGCTGAGTCTGGCCTATATAGGCTCAGTGTTTGAACCTGTCGCTCTGATACCATTCTGTAACATTCCTCCAACTTAACTGAGGAACATTACTCGCGGAAAATACACATAAATTCAAACATTCCTTTTGTTAATTAGTTCTCGTGTTTACTAGCTACAAATTAAACACATACTCAACTAGATTCTAATACCCATAATTAAATGCATCCAAAACATTCCAAATGAACTCAATGTAGCCAAATGAACCCATTCACAACAACAAATAATCCATTTACATACACAGAGTTAAGCATAGCAATAAAACTCATGAAACAACTCAGAAAATAGATAAACACTTATCTTTTTAAAAATGTTTGTGCAACAAAATGATTGGGAAAGTTGTTCCACCCAAGCATAGACCTGCTGTTCCAAATCTCAACAACAAGTCATTCCTGAGTTGGGGATAGTAATCGACAATAGAAGGGTGCCTCTCATAGTCCACTCACAACTCAATATCCCACAACCCATTAATATTCTCCTACAACTATCCCGAATTTCCTCCATCTCTTTTCCTTTTGACTTGCTCATCCCAAGGAATGCACCCCTTCACTTCTCTCAGTCCATCAGGCATCCCATTCGTTTACCAGGGTATTTCTAGCACAAGTAACTAGGATGATCTCTATTGAGAACTCTATGGAACTCACCGCTAGAAAACTATCGATAACCAACAACAAACGATTGTTGTTCTAGTGTAACTCACCTAGGAGTTCACTCTTCAGGCATGACAACCTTACTCTTCAATATTCAACTCCATAATGCTCCAAAAATGCTCCATCATGCTCCAGAATTCACCCAACCTTCTTGGTCTAGCTCCAATGCTCCTTTTTCCTTGCTCCTTACTGGTTGTTCATGCAAAACTGGATGTGAAAAACTAACTATTCTCCCCCATACAAATTTCTTCTATTTTCCCAATATAGTTGACTTCTCACTCTGCCCAATGTTGATTGTAATATAGCCCCATGCTTCCAATACATTTGGATGTGACTTCTACACCCACCCCTGAGAGGTATTCAATGATTGGGCTCTCATACACTAAACCATAAAATAGAAGTTGTCCAAATGATAAGAAAATTCAGAAATCCGGGTTTGGATTAATACCCATAATTAAATATCTCCTTGGGCCTTAGACACTCCTAGACATCCCCTTTCTTGTGGATTAATCAACCCCCATCTTTGTCCATATTCCCGACAAATGGTATCACATTATATTTATTAAAATAAGAAAATACAGTTCACATATGACATCGTTTGGCCATAGCCATATTCATATCTACATTATGCATAAATTAAAATGATTATTATAGTGGGGATGTTACAATCATGAAGCTATCCAGATTATCAAGAAGAGCACTGGCCCTCAAACCTCCAAACTAGCAGAAGTGTGCCTTCGATCAACCTTCTTCAACTTCCAAGGAGTATTCTATGAACAAACTAGAGGTGTCACAATGACCCCCCCCCTTTGTCCCCCATTGTGGCCAATTTGTTCATGGAAAAATTTGAAAAGAAGGCATTGGATACCTACCCCCTGAAGCCTAAAAGATGGAAGTGTTATGTTGATGACACCAATGTGATATGGCCACATGGGAAAGAAGAACTTAAAAAATTCTTTGAACACCTAAATGGCCTATCATATGACATCAAGTTCACAATGGAACTAGAGGAGGACAATACCATTCCTTTTTTGGATGTATTGACTCAAATGAAACAAGATGGACATCCTATCCATCACGTTTATAGGAAGAAAACACACACCGAGAGCTACCTGCATGCAATCTTTCATCACCATCCCACTCACAAAATGGGAGTTCTGAATACCCTAGCCTTGAAATCTATCAGAATCTATGATGAAGAACATCTAGAAAAAGAGAAAGATCACCTTACCAAGTTTTTCAATAACATAGGATACAATAATAAGGACATAAGAGTGGAAATAAGAAGAGCTATGGAAAAGGTAGGAGGAGATCCATGTTTTAGAGATAATCACCCTAACATGATAGTCACTTTCCCTACATTAAAGGAGTCACCGATAAGATTTCCAAAGTCTTAAGGAAGAAAGAGATCACAACCACTTTCAAGCCAGTAGAAACCATAAGGAAAAAGATGAGATGAATAAAAGACAAAATCGACCATCACCAATATAAAGGGGTCTATAAGGTGGAATTCTCATGTGGAAAATGCTACATCAGAGAAACATGGTGATCCTTCTAAGTTAGGATTAAAGAGCATGGATAAAATATAAGGAACAAGCGTATACAAACATCAATATTAGCATAGCATTCCAATGGCACCAAACATCATATGTGCATCGAAAACACCAAAATCCTCGCCAAAGAAGATCACTATTTCAAATGCAGAATCATGGAAGCCATATAAATAATCAAACACCCCAACAACCTTAATAGAGATGAAGGGTTGGAGATCAATGAAAGCTGGCTTCCATTGATCCACAATGAAAGAAACAGGTAATTTTGGTAAGCCCTCTCTCTTTTCTCCTTTCTGTACTTTTTTGTTCTTTTTAGATTTCTTCTTTCTTTTGGTTTCTTCCTTTGATTACCTTTTTTTTTATCTTGATTTCTTATAAGCTAACCCCCTTTTAAATAACCTTTAATATTAGTAAAACTTCTTATAACAATAAAATGAGTAATTTAACCTTTTATACCATTCTATTAACATTACTTTTAACAATACTATTAGTACTATTTTAATACTAATTAATTTATTATTAATTTACAATACTATTATACTAATACTACTATTAACAACTGTTATTATTAATAACACTATTATTATAATAACACAATAATAATAATAATAATAATATACTCTATTATTAATGAGTAATTATTACAAACCTAACACTATTATTATACGATTCCTTAATGATTTTATAGTAATATATTAAAAACTTTTTACTATTAATAACACTTCTATAATAATAATAGTATACTGAGTAATTACTACAAACCTAATACTATTATTATACGTTCCTTAATAATACTATAGTACTATTCTATAAAGACTATTAATATCACTATTACAATACTATAATCCTTTATTAATAATACTTTTAATAAGACCCTAAATTATAATACTATTATAGTACTATCTATTATTAACTAGTAATTATTAATAACCTAACACCACTATTATTATTATTATTAATATTATTATAAGTACCTTAGCAATACTATTTATTTATAGTACAATTATGTTACGAATATTAATAACACTATTATAATACTACAATAATTTTATTAATAAGGCTATATTATAATACTATTCTATTATATATATATATTTTTATCATTAATTAGTATTTACTAATTATAACCTAACACTACTATTATTACTATTATGCAAACCCTGATATTATTATAATACTATTCTATTATATTTTTTTTTTTTATCATTAATTAGTATTTACTAATTATAACCTAATACTATTATTATTACTATTATACAAACCCTGATATAATAATAATAATAATAATAATAATAATCTATTTTTAAGGTCACGGCCGACACCAAACTGATGTATGAGACTCCCTTGTTTGTGGGACAAGGGACCCCCTTCGCCCAACGATTTGACTGGTAAAGTCTACAGAGGTATACATACCCTACCCCCTCTAGATTTGAACTTGTGACCTCTTAGGAGGAAACACATGTTCTTAACCATTAGGCCCACTAAGGCTGTATCTTCAATATTAAACTAATATCTTCTATTTTTTTTTCTTTAGACTTTTATATTTTTAATAAAGTTTTTGTAAGTTTTTTTTTAAAGCCCGCAGTATTAGCTTCTTAGGGTTCTTGTCTCTGCTCTTTGTTGTATTTATTGTCAGATAGTCATCTAATCTTACTCGACATTTTATTCTTGATGATAAATCTAATTGGAAATATGAAACATTGACTATTCAAAATAACTACCGTAGATTTTTCCAACAATTTTAATAACTACTCCACCACATAAATTTTAAAACCCTAATTTTTTTTCTCTGAATAAAGTTAACACTCTCACATTCTTTTGAAACTTGTGATACATTTGTTAATATGTGCCTTAAAAAACATTGTTGTTGTTTGATTTTGGAAGAGATGATTACTTGTTATTCTTGTAAAATTATTTGTTATTATTATTTATTAGATTGTGCAAGTATTGTTGTTATGCAATGTTATGATTGATTGAGATTTTTATGGGCTTAAGTGTCATTAGACTATTTGAAACAACATTACTCTTTTTCATTTAACAATGATTGATTTTGGAAGAGATGATTGCTTGTTATTCTTGTAAAATTATTTGTTATTATTATTTATTAGATTGTGCAAGTATTGTTGTTATGCAATGTTATGATTGATTGAGATTTTTATGGGCTTAAGTGCCATTAGACTATTTGAAACAACATTGCTCTTTTTCATTTAACAAATGACACTTTTTTTTGGTTAATCATTTTCATTGACTTATGAAATCAATTGTAACATTGAATTATTGACATATGGAAGCAAGCACTATTATTTTAATATGACAATAAAATGTTGTTATCTATATTATTTTCTTGTTCACAGAGGCAATATATTATCTTTGTGAAGGTTTTAGAACATGGGTTTATGTTGAAAACAAGCTTTTTGTTTTATATTAATCGAAACTCATTCCATTGTTCAGTTAAAAGAAACAAAGCTTGTTGATGTTAATGTTTCTTTTGATAGTAAGGTAACAAATACATAAGAAACGAAAAATGGCTTTAGATTTGATAGTAATTGTTTCTTTTAATAGTCTTTCTTATTGATTGAATTGAGTCTTGACCAATTGTTCAATGCTGCATGATTTCACAATCATGTTTAGTTTGATTATTGGGTTTTGGCTATCGCTTTGAGCATTGAAAGTATTTCTAAACATATTGGCCTTATTATGATGGGTTTGTTTCGATTGATGTATGGGCTTCAATATTGGGTGAGATTGAATTATGTGGTTATAGAACTTTTTTCCAATAGAAAATTCACACAAAATTATATTAGATTATAATTTTTTTTACATCATCAGTGATCTTTGATCAATAAAGATTATCCCTTCCCATCTACTTGGACCCAAAAAACTATCACAACAAGCTATCCACAAATATCTTTAAAAAAAACCAAAGATCAATACTACCATAAACAAACTACTATCAATATGGGGATTGTTAATATACAAGATATTATCAACACATGATCATAAAAAAATTTCAAGTCCATGCCAAAATAAACTAATCGGACTTAAAAAATAAGACTATGAATGGAATTAAAATACATCGATATGGAATGATGGCCCCGCTGTCTCCCCGTCCCAAGTAAAATAAGATGATCTTCCTTTTTTCACCGAGAGAGATTGCTTTGATAATTGATCTTCCTCCTCATTTGATTCCCTGAAGATGTGTTGGAAGCATATACCTTGAAAAGATGCAGCCAGTTCCAATATTCTGAGTTTCCATCCTTCAATATTAATGGCTTGTAGGTTTCCTTTATGGTTTAGCCAGTCAATTTTCACCTTGGAGTCCCCCAAAATCTGAATATATTGAATATCCAAGATATTTTCTATGGTAAGAGTGGCCCACGCTCCCAATAGCTCCACTTTTGTATTCGAACCATCTTCGCAATTGAAGTACCATCTATACGCCGGGGATTCTATGCATTTTATGATACCCCCTGCGCCACAATGCGAGCCACCTACTATAGAGGCTCCATAAAAAAATAATCCAAAGTATAACCATCAATCTGTATGATCAAACTCTGTCTTAACCTCTATAATTTATGTGCTGTAGGATTTTTATTGAGCACTCCAAAAATCTTGTAAACAATTGCCTAGGCCGAGGGCGTTTTTCCATCAAAGAGCACTTTGTTACATTCATTCCAAATGAACCATCATGTCTGAGAAGACAACCTTTTTGATAAAGAATTGTTCTTTGTCTAGGAGTGCATACAATCAGTAAGTGACGAACCGACCCATGAGATTTTGTAATTAAGAAGGTGTGAACATTTAGCCCAAAATGATTTTGCAAAGGTGCATTGTATGAATAGGTGAGTGTTATCTTCAGAATTTTGTTTACAAAGATGACAAATACTCGGGCCCACCCATCCTTTATTTTGTAATACATCCCAGGTTAAGATCATGTTGTCCGCAACCAACCAAAAAAACAATATTATTTTCAGTTGTAAATGCCATTTCCAAAGGTTGACCTTTTAACCATGCCAAATCGGGAGATCTTGAGTAGATATAATAGCATCATAAATGTTTTTGAAAGATAAGTTTCTAGAAGAGTTGCCTCTAGTCCATAGAAGCATATCATCGACAACTTCGTGGAGTGTGACTCCAGTTCTTTTTAACTCCGTGGTATAATTATCCCAATCTGAAGCATGATTCCCTGTCATTTCCATGTCCTCACCACTCTTCCAAACCTCAACAAATGTAACTGGATCCCGAGTCATAGAGGCTTTTGCTAGGACAGTTAATTATTTTTATTTAAGAGAGAAATAATCTCTTATTGGAGAAATGATCTGTTGCCAATTCCGAGTATCCGATCTCTTCCAATAGAAATAAGATGACCGAATCCTGGCCGCTAGCTGAGCCAATGCATGATAACAAGGATAGTGGAGGTAAGACTGGTCCAAATTCTAGAAGCAGAGTTGAAAATGTGAGATGGCAATCTAAGCCAGTTGATTAGTGTAGTATTTTGTAGATATTTGTCCATTGTAACCTAATTCCAAATACCTTCCTGCGTTAATACCCTCCATAGAGTATTAGCATTCAAAGCCGTATTGAAATGAAAAAGATTTCAGAATCCCCAACCCCCATTTTTTTTTTGTCTAGATAAGACCTCCCATCTACATAAATGATATTGCTGTGTATCAGATTGACCATTCCATAGAAAAGAGAACATCACTTTTCTAATCTTGTTTATAACTAAGCAGGGAATAGCTTCCATAGACATCCAATTGATAGGTTGGATTTCCATCACTATTTTAACTAGAATGTATATTCCTCCCAAAGATAACCGCTTGTTACACCATAAACCAATTTTCTTTGTTAATTTGGACACTAGCCATTCCCAATCATCTGCATGATGTGTCCCTGTCTTTAGAAAGTATCCTAGGTATCTGAAACAATTTGAAAGATCACTAAAGTTATAAGGAAGGAGTGTCTTGAAAGGGGTCAATTCTAACTCCGTGAGGCCTTCATAATGGACAATGGTCTTTGATTGATTAACTGATAGACTCGAGGCTTTACAGAATAAGAAAACAGGTTTGTCGATTTCCATCCATTCAATTAAGATTTCCCTTTTCATAATGATAACATCGCCCATGAACAAAAGATGAAGAATTTTTATCAGTCTAGAGACTTTTATACCTGTTAGATTTCCTTCCACAAAGCTATTTTTCAGTAATAAACTGAGCCCTTCCATCACTAGTATGAATAACAAGGGTGATAATGGACATCCTTGATGAACTCCCATGCCGCTCCTAAATAAGTCTATAGCCTCCCCATTAAGTAATATTGCAAAGGATGATGATGTGACACAAGACATGATCCAATTTGACATCTAGATCCCTAATCAAATTTTTAAAAGGATCAATATTAAATGATCCCAGTCAATACAATCATATGCTTTCCTTAAATCCATCTTTAATACAAGTGATTTCAATTTTTTCTTTTTTATGTTGTGGAAGCTCTCATGAGCTGTACCTATGGCATCTTGAATTCACCTCCCTTTTAGAAAGCCCAACTGTTGATTAGAGAGTGACCTAGAAAGAAATTTTTTTATCTGATTGGTGATGATTTTTGATATCACCTTGTAACATAGATTGCACAAGGAAATTGGTCGAAAATTGTCAAAAGTTGCTGGATTATTTGCCTTTGGGATCAAGGTCAAGAAAGTTGAATTTAGACCTCCCACAATAGAACCTAATCTTCTTGACTCCATCATATCGAGGAGATCCTCCCCAACTAGATCAAAGAAGAAAATAAAAAAATTCGGCTGTCCATCCATTTGGCCCGGGCTCTTATCCTTCTTAAAATGAAAAAGAACATATTTCAACTCCTCCAAAGTAACATGATTAAACAATGAGCAAGACTCCTCATCATTTAACATATGGGGAAAGAGTTCGATTAACTTGAATTGTTCGGTTGTATTCAGAATGGACGGGACCTTGTAGAAATCCCAAATATGTTTTCAGACTCTATTGTGGCTAGCGAATTTGTGAAAATACTTTGTATTATTATCCCTGCAAGTCATCCATAAAGACCTTCTACGTAATCACCATTGTTCTTCATCTCTTCTTAACATCCCATTTCTTTCCAATTCCAACTGTCGGAGAGATAGTTCAGCTACTTGATTTGTTGGATCTCCTACCAGAATTTTTATTGATTCCTTTATATTTGATTCGAGCGATACCAACTTTGCTTGGTTTCTGGCCAAATTCTCTTTATACCAGATTTTTGTTTGTTTTTTCAACTCTTTTAATTTCCATACGATCCTGTTTTGTTTGCCCCCTTCGGAAAGAAAAACATGGTCTTTCCAAATCTTAAAAACTAGATCCACAAAATCATTATCAATGAGCCACTGAGCATTGAATTTAAAAGGATAGAGCTTATAAAAGGATAGAGCTTATAAAAGGAGGTAATTCCAACTGGAATAAAACTAGCGCATGGTCTGAGATAAATGGAAATATTCAATGGAATACATTTAAGTCTAGTTACTAAACTACTTTAAAACAAACGAGATATTGAATGTGAATGATTGAAGTTTTCTAATTGTTTATTGAAAATTTGTTTCAAAATTTATTGAGCATTCAAAAGATATCTTGCATATATGCATTCGTATGAATATATGACAATTTGTTTAAATGATGATATTTGATTATGATAAGAAATATTATTTTTTTTCTTTAAAATAATATATATTAGGAAGATTGATACTTGATGTTTGGATGTTTGGAATGTCTTATAGTTTTTGTACAATTTATGTTGTGCTTGATTTGCATGTATCATGTCTACAATGATTCAATGATTTATTAGGAAGATTGATACTTGATGTTTGGATGTTTGGAATGTCTTATAGTTTTTGTACAATTTATGTTGTGCTTGATTTGCATGTATCATGTCTACAATGATTCAATGATTTATATATTAGGAAGATTGATACTTGATGTTTGGATGTTTGGAATGTCTTATAGTTTTTGTACAATTTATGTTGTGCTTGATTTGCATGTATCATGTCTACAATGATTCAATGATTTAGTTGTAGATTAAACCAAGACTTTGTTGATGTTATTCTCTTTCTCCTACAAGTCACAAGTCACAAATTTATTTGAACTAAGAATTTTTTTTTATACAATAAATAAATACATAGTTTAGAATGTAAATTGGAAAGAAAGAAAAAGGGAGAGATATTTTTTATTTTATTTTATTTTTATGGAAAATTTAATTGCAGTTTTTTGTTTGCTGGTAGTTCATTAACAATAATTTATTTAATATTTATTTTTTCAATATTATCTTTGCAAGTTATGCAATGGCTTTAAAGTATTGTTTTTCTTTAAAGTTATTAGAACACGACACTTTGGGAACATTCTCAATTAGTGTTTGCAAATTTCTATTGTTTTTTTTCCTTATATTCATACAATATCTTTATATTATATTGTTTTCTGAGGCTTAGGAGGATAATGTTATGTTTCTAGTTATTTATGTGTCACATGTTCGTTTTGAATTTTATAGTAACCATTTAATACTCTAATTCTCTTGTGTTATAGGAAAGCAAATCTTGGCCCAATACAAAAGTCCAAGTTTAGGTTGAAAATGTTGTTATAGAGATCTTATGGAAATTAGATTGATATTTTCCTAGTTGGGTGATAGTTGTTCCCATTACAATACATAGCAAGTATCTTTAGTGTCAGGTTTGATAGTTATCATTGGTATATTCCAAATTTTGCAAATACATATTTCATTTATGTTTTGGTCATTTTTGTTTTGGAAAGTAGAATTGCCATTGTAAGAATAGGAAAACAAATTGGTGCTATATCAACCATTTAATATTATAAGTATTTTATGTTCTAAGAAACCAAATGTTCTATCATTATAGACTAGCACAAAAGTACAATTTCTCCTTGAAACATTTCTATGGATTTTTTATTATTATGGAAATTGACTTGCTTTTGAGGTAGTCCTTGCTTGGTGATAATAGTGGCCATTATAGTACATAATACCTATCTTCACTATAATGGTCAATGATAGGCATTGGTATGTGTTGTTCTGACATATATCCATCCATGATTCTTTGCACTAAAGACATATATTACTATTTGTATAAAAGAAAAAATCCCTTTTGCAACAACAAACTTGGATTTTTGTATCATATAATTGAGATACAAAAAGAATATACATTACGTTGTTTGGTTAATGTTTGATTGAAATTCTAGAAATGCATATGTCATTCAAGTTATCATTATGTTTAGTTTCACTTTTAGATTATGTTATAAATGCCTTGTTATCTATTACAATCATTTCAACTATCAATAGCATAATTGAATTGTAGATGAAGCTTGTGGGATAAATGCTATTATCCAAAGTAATGTTTATTACAAAAGTCAAATTTTAGTTTGCAAAGCTTTTGATGCAGGCCTAGTGTAAATGGAATTGCTATTTATCTTCTTCTAACTTAATGATAGTAGTTCTTAGTATAATAAATAATGGGGTTTTTTATAGCTTAGTTAATTATTGTTATCCATTTATGTATTCGTGAGAAATGGATCTGTCATAAAGTGATATTTTCATAACAATAAAATTTCTTTTCTAAGAACAATATTTGCAAAACGTTTTTGATAGAGGCATTGTCATTTGATTTTTTGTGTTTTTCTAACAGAAGAAAAATTCTTTCTTTCGTAAGAAATTTTTTTCCCTGTTGAGAATACTAAACTAATAGTCCTATAACAATTGTTTTATAACTATAAGTCCTTTTTATACAATTATTTTCCACTTGATCACCTAATGGGCATCATCTAGGGGTTAGCAGTCTGAAACACTGAATTATACCACGTTTCCCTTGAATTTGCAGTATCCTTTTTCCTGGTTGATGGTTTCCATTTTACATCTCATGAACATAAAGTGTTGGTCGCTCCTTGTCCTCTTGCAAAGGATGAACAATCGCTCTCTGCAAGAATGCAGGGCATGATCGGGTCTGTTACTCCCTATTTAGGATTGGTTTAAGGAGATGAGATTAAACCTTAGATTTTTCATGGCTCTTGAGAATATTTTCATCTTGGGCATGGAGATCTTATACAAACTACCCTTTGATATTATCTCTACTATCCTATAAATAATGGGGGTTTATCATGGGAAAAGGGGGGAGAAAGGAGAAAGAAAACTTATTCTAAAAGTTTGATTACAGAGCTTGGGCAAGGAACTTGGGAAAGGACTGCATCAACTTCTTATTAAGATGTAATCCATTTGTTTTATCAATAGAATATGTACAAGATGTTTCCCTCTACTTGGATGTGTATGTAATTGTTATATTTGCTTGTGGAGAATTAATGTTTTCATGTGTTATGATGCTTTATTAGATATATCATTAATTTATACATGATTAGCTTGATATTGTGAAAGGTTTTTGTGTCTCTATGTGTGCAAATATAAGTTGGTAAGAGCGTAGGGAATCTTCACGAAAGTTAGCAGCTAAGGAGAATGTAGGGACAACCATTGGATCACTTGGTAAGCCTTCCATTCCATCATTTTGTAGATCATTTTCATGTATGAATTAGATCTAGGAAAATCTATCATTTACATATCTATTATATCTTAGGTCTAGGAAGAGCCTAAGGGAGGTATCTCCTGCAAGGTTCATTTACCCTACAACAGATCGACAAGTCCACTGGGGCTGCTTTTGCGGTTTACTTAGTTTCTTCCTCAACTTTTAAATCCATATTCTCAAGATCTTTTCTTGCTGTAAGCCCCATTTTTTGTTCTTGATCTATCGGTAAGTCTTTTCCATGGCTATTGAAAAGTATTCAGACCGATATCTGATAGAGCTACTTCAGATCTATTAGTTTTCACACTTTCATGATGATGGTCGTGGGATATCTCTGCCCCCATAGCGACCAAAACCTTATGGTCACTTGCGGCTCCATTGTAGGGAGTGACCAACCCCTTTTGGTCGTTATTTTCTCCACTGTAGGGAGTGACGTCTAGTGTGAGAATTTCACTACAGGGAGTGACCGATACCTTGTGGTAACCCTCTAACCCTCTATAAGGAGCGACTAGAGCTTTGTGGTCACCTTGTGGTCATTAAAATGGAGTGACTAGGCTCTGGAATCCAATTTTTGAAGGGGCATCCTTCAAACAAGGCCCAGATTTGTGTCTGTCCTATCTTCCACCCCTCTAGATCTCTCATAGATATGTCCCAATAGTAACTTTTGAGTTCTTTTAATGCTTGTCGTCCTACTTGATTTCATTTTTTTGTTGTGCAATCCTTTATGTTTGCATTTGGTTATTTTCATTTCATTTGAAAGAGAAAAAAAAAGTCGCATTAAATTTTTTTCATTGCATTTGAAAGAATCAGAAAACCAAAAAATAATTGCATTCTGGTTAGTGGGTGGAGCATGTTTGAGATTGCATTTAAAAAAAAATCCCCCCTTCATGGTCAAGGGGGGGGGGTACGAATCGTGTATCCTACAGTCTCTTTGAATAATATACCAAACACCTTTTGCATTCAAATAGAATTTCATGTTTCTTGTATTAAATGTTACAGTTGTTTCTTTGCTTGAAACCTCTTTCTCCTTCATGTAGATAGGCTTCATCGAAACTAAAGATTGCATTCCATTCATTTTTTCTTTTGAAGTCTTCTTGGAGTCAGAGTGATAACATCATAAGTTTCACTTCCAGTTACCCCTTTTGAGTAACAAAAACCATAAAAGGAACAAGGTACCTAATATAAAATCAACTAGATTTTTCCTTATTAGAAAACGATCACAAGTCTAGGTTGTATGGCCTTGGTTGTAGGGTGGAGAGTAAATTATCCAAGGCCAATGAAACAAACTAGGAACACTAATGAGAAAAAATACATTAGTAACATGAAGTGTTTGTTGGGAAATCTACTCTAACAAAGGAGTCAAGTGATAGGAGAAGTTGAGAAGAGTGCTTGGACTGGTCCCCAACACTCTTTCTCAGTGGGGTTATGCGAGTCAAGGGGGAAATCTTAGTAGTGGAAAGTCCTCGAGGTGACACCACTATCTGAGTTGCTTTGGGTATAAAAAATTTGTCTTACATTCCCTACCCATTAGCAGAAGCCCTCTCCCATGACTGTTCCTCCCAACCACCAAGCGTGAAGTGGTAGCCCTAGTTGATTTTCCTAGGTTACCTTCCGAGGTGATTGCAGTGGTGGTACTGTCAGTACCTGAGACATACGTGTAACACACGATTTTGTCTCCTTAGGAGGGTACTTGGTTGTTTCTGATACTTGCACCTCTGGATGTCCATTACAGAGTAGTTGTGAGTAATTATTTCTCATATCTTCGTTGACGACTTCATCTCCCATCTCTCGAAGATCCTTACTTCTTTTTTTCTCTATTACAAGGGAATTGTTTGCCTTCTCTTATCTTATAGGGAATTTGGTAGTATGTTCTCTTGATTTAACAGACCTTAGGTTGAGTCTGTGTCTATGGAAACAATACTTGGGACTACTGACTAAGGAACCCCTTTTCACGAGGAACATTTTGTTTTTCCTTGTTTTGGAAACATTGGTACTCCCTATATCACTACATTGAGTCTTCCTGGATTCATGATAGGTTACTGGTATGGTTGTTTTCCAGTCCACTGATCCCAAATTCTCCCGGTGCTTCAAATGCAAGCCCTCCACCCCAAGAACATCAACCTCATGTTGACCTTTTTCCTTCTTCATCCGTTGTGTCTTCTTCCTTTCTTATTCTCCTGGTGAAATCCTTGATGCTAGTAACCAAGAGGATAATAAGAATAAGAAACAAAATATTAAGAAGAAGAAAGATAAGAAAGAGAGAAATCGACCAACCATTGTTCATCATGCTGGGAGTGTTGATGATGTTGGCAAACCTACCAACATAGGTCGTAAGCCCAAATTCCCTTGCAGGATTTGTAAGGGTGACCACCTTCTTAGAGATTTCCTTGGTCTTCCCAAGGTATTAGAAGTGTGGTCTATGAGTTCCCAAAAACCCATGTCTCCAGCCAGTGGACATGATGCTGATGACAACCACTCAACCAATGAACGTACGGTTAGGGGGAAAAGGGTAAGGTCAATATTCCTTACTGGTTATGCAAGGAAATGCACCACACTTAACTTTGACCTTGTATGGATGAAGCCTCAAAATTTTTGGAAGAAATTATTGTTTCCCAACAATAACCTCCAACTGCTTCCCATGAGTCTCCTCCCGACTCACCATTGGTTGATGAAGTGGTCGATTTGATTCCATCACCGGTCAATCCCACTCTTCCGTTGGAGAGTGATGATCCATATTTATGAGTAGAAAAAAATGAAACCACAGATTTATAATGTTAACACAGAGACACAATGAACAATAACAAAGATATAGTAAAAAATTGACTTCTATTAAATAAGAAATATGTTGAAATTGTAAAATGCAGACTGAAAACAAGCTTGCTAGAATGGTGGAAACTTATCTTTGGGAAGAGATGTGACGGCTACGCTCATTCGCAAGAAGATGAGTAAAATGAGGCTCTAAAGGAATTTTTACAATAAACATGAATTCCAAAACCCTAGACATCCAAAAACCTAGCTGTAGGAGATGAAGCACCAAAAGTCATGTGGGCCCTGTTGGGGTAAGTTAGTACATCAACTTCCCGGGGTCGTAACTTTTGCAGACGATCTCCGTTTAGGGCGCACGATAGGTCGTTGGAAAGGTATTGACGAGGAGATTCATTTGGGGGAATTAATAAGACACTTTGGTAATATTTGATGTGCCTGATATTGAAAAAACGTCGTTTAATCCCTCAAAATGGCCCCTGAAGTTTAGAACTCGAAAAACTACTAAAAATAGTAAGTTGCCAAAAACTATTTTGAGCTAGTTGGACAAGGTGGATGGCCACCAAGATCCTCCTAGATAAATCCTCATCCCTTAGGAAGAAATGGTCTCTATTGCATTGAGTGCCCCCATCAAATGATGAAACTTTTGTTGAATTTGGCGTCGGGTGAGCCACTTTCCTTGGTGCAGGAGTTGCCCTACTTTGACAACCCGATAAAGTTGGATCCTATGCTCGCGAGTGCCCTTGAACTATGTGTCCATGAAATGATCAGTGGAGCATGTTCCATGTATTCATGGTTGAGTTCTATTGGTGTCAATTGTTATGCTATCTCTGAGGTGTCCAATAATTGATCCAGGTGGATATCGGTGGCCACCCACCTTTTTCGACTGGCTCAAAACAGTTTTCTGGCAATTTTGGCAATTTACTATTTTTAGCAGGTTTTAACTTCTGGGGCCATTTTGAGGGCCTAAATGAAGGT
>ML797393.1:85049-107910 GCA_009831015.1 Picea engelmannii
TCACCAGGTACCAATCGAACCTTCTGATGTGTGGAAGACTGCATTCAAATCCAAGGAGGGCCTTTTCGAATGGTTGGTCATGCATTTCGGGTTGACGAATGCCCCTGCAACCTTCATGAGGCTAATGGACGACATCCTGCGGCTATTCACCAACTCATTTTTAGTGGTGTACTTGGATGACATTCTGATCTTCAGCCAGACTTGGGAAGATCACCTCCACCATATCCGACAGGTCCTCCAAACACTGCGACAACACAAGTTGTGTGCCAATTTGGAGAAATGCACTTTTGGCATAACCCAGGTTCAGTATCTGGGATACATTATTGATGAGCGGGGGGTGCATGTGGATCCAACAAAGATCCAAGTAATTCAGGATTGGCCAACCCCAACCACCCTAACAGAGCTCCGTATCTTTTTAGGTCTTGCCAATTTCTACCACAGGTTTGTGTTGGGATTCTCTCATATCACTTGGCCCTTGAGTCAATTCACCAAGGGAGGAGCTAAAACAAAATTCTTTTGGTCTGAATCTCAATAGAAGGCATTCGGGGAGTTGAAACATCGCCTCTGCTCTGCACCAGTGCTCACACTACCAGACTTGCAACAACCATTTGAGATCGAGACAGATGCCTCTGACTATGCGATTGGGGCAGTCCTTACTCAACATGGGCATCCAGTGGCATATCACAGTGAGACACTTTCCGACACAGTCCGGAAGTATCCCACTTATGAAAAAGAAATGTATTCCATTATACAGGCTTGTCGGCAATGGAAGCATTACATTTTGGGAAAGGAAATGATCATCCACATAGACCACCGACCCCTGCAGTTCATACAGACACAAGGGAAGTTGCAGAACGATCGCCATCAAGAGTGGTCCACATGCCTGCAACAATTTCATTTGAACATTAAGTACAAAAAAGGCAGCACCAATAATGTTGCAGACTGCCTCAGTCGACCACCCATCATGGTGCTAACCACTGTGCTCAAGTCTTGTGGGAATGAGACTTCCGATTGGCCGCTTCTCTACACAAGTGATCCAGAATTCGGCCACACATACAATACACTCTTGGAGGGTAAGCACATTGCCAATTTTCACCTCCAGGATTCCCTGCTTTGTCACTTGGGACACCTTTGTGTTCCTTGAAGCGAGCGTGCCAAGATGATTTGGGAGGCGCACTATAGTCGAGTCGCTAGGCATTTCTGGGTCGAGAAAACTGTGGCAGTACTGCAAAAGTATTTCTATTGGCCGAACCTTCGACAAGATGTCGGGAAGTACACCAAGTCCTGCACTGCTTGCGCCATTTCCAAACCGACCATCAAGAAGCAAGGCCTCTATACTCCGCTTCGTACCCCCAGTAAACCATGGGAATCCATCTCTATGGATTACATGTCGAGCCTTCCTTCTACTAAGCATGGCAATGACTGTGTTTTTTTGGTCGTTGACCGATTCTCGAAGATGTCCATTATGATGGCCTACAAGAAGAATATCACAGCAGAAGCCACTGCTAAACTCTTCTTTGAATGAGTGTGGGTACACTTTGGGATCCCACAGTCTATCATCTCAGATCAAGATAGTAGGTTCCTCAGTACATTTTGGTCTAGCCTCTGGTCGATGTTGGACACCAAGCTCACCAAGTCCACAACTTTCCATCCGCAAACTGATGGCCAGACACAGGTTGTCAACCGGATGATCGTACACATTTTGCGCATGTACAATTCAAAGCATCCACACACATGGGACGAGAGCCTCCCCTATGTACAACAAAGCTACAATCGGGCTCTCCATAGCTCAACTAGCCACAACCCGTTTCAAGTGGGCTTGGGATTCCAGCCACTATGTCCCATTGAAATAGCCATGCCATTTGTGGCTACTCAGGAAGATTCATCTCATGTCCAGTCTAAGGTGGATAAGGCAAACAACTTCATTGAGCACATTCAACACATCTGCCAACAGGTTCATGATATCTTGGACAAAGCCAATTCTAAGTATAAGCAACGACATGATCAACATCGGGTGCCACACAACTTCCAAGTGGGCGACAAAGTGTGGCTGCATTTGCAAAAGGAGCACCTCACTGGACCCCACCGCAAGCTTCGTCCGCTTCGATATGGGCCGTACACCCTCACCAAGGCTGTAGGGGAAAATGCCTTTGAGCTCAACATTCCACCATTCCTTGGTTTTCACCCAGTGTTCAATGTGGACTGCCTTCGACCCTACTTTCCACCTCTACTAGACACATCTGACATGGCAGAACAACTCACACCAACAGAGTTAAATCTAGACTGCATGGAACAAGCTAGAACTGATCAGATCATGGATACACAGATCAATCACACCCGAAAATAAAGGATACCGCTATATCGAGTTGTCAAAGTAGGCCAACTCCTTCACCAAGGCAAATGGCTCACCAGGGACCAAGTTCAGCAGAAGTTTCCTCATCTCATGGAGGAACTCAACGCAATGGGGACCATTGCTTCCTAAGGAGGGAGGATTGATCCAGGTGGATATCGGTGGCCACCCACCTTTTCCGACTGGCTCAAAACAATTTTCTGGCAATTTTGGCAATTTACTATTTTTAGCAGGTTTTAACTTCCGGGGCCATTTTGAGGGCCTAAATGAAAGTTTTTTTTTGAGATAGAGGTTCTCAATGATAGATGAAGGCATAATTGAGCCCCCAAAATGAATCTCCTCATTGATACCTTTCCAACGAGCTATCACACGCCTAAAACGAAGATCGTATGCAAAAGTTACGACCCCGAGAAGTTGATGTACTAACTTACCCAAACGGGGCCCACATGACTTTTGGCGCTTCATCTCCTAGGGTTAGGTTTTTGGATGTCTATGACTTTTGGCATTCTCGTCTATTGTAAAAAGGCCTCTAAATCCTCATTGTAATCATCTTCTCATGGATGCGAGTAGCGGCCACATCTCTTCTCAGAGATAAGCTACCAGCGCCCTAGCTAGTTTTTTCCATTATGTCTGTAAGCATATTTCAGTCATTTGTTATTAATGAAATGAAGTCTTATTTCCGTTGCATCTCTGTGTTTATGTGTATTTCTGTATTTCATTGTGTTCCTACATAAATCCAGATCAATAATGGTGGAAAATAAGGCCGAAGGAGGTCCACATTGAAAACTGGGTGGAAGCCAAGGAAGGGGGGAAGGTTGAGCTCAAAATAATTGTCACCCATAGCCTTGATGATGGTGTAAGGTAAATAATAGAGTCGATAAAGCTTTTGATGAGGAATTGTAAGGCGTTCTTTCTGCAAGTACAACCAAACTTTGTCACCCAACTGAAACTGGTGTGGTACCTGGTGTTGATCATGGCGCTACTTGTACTTTCCATTGGACTTCTGTAAAATATCTTGAACTTGTTGGTGGATGTGCTACATATGCTCAATGAACCGGGTGGCTTTTCCAGCTTCAACTGGAGCATGTGATGAGTCTTCCTGGGTGGAAACAAAGGGTAGTGCAACATCCATAGGACCCAATGGTTGAAATCCCAACCCCACTGAAAGGGGATGTGGTCGGTTGAGCTATGTATGGATCTTTTGTAGTTGTGCTGAACATAGGGAAGAATCTCATCATAGGTGCTGGGGTGCTTGGAATTGTACATTCACAGGATGTGCACGATCATCCGATTGATGACCTTGGTTCGACCATCCATTTGGGGGTGGAAGGTAGTGGACTTGGTGAGATTGGTGTCTAGCAGTGACCAGAGGCTTGAATAGAATGTGTTGAGGAACCGATTTTCCCTATATTAGATAATGGTTTGTGGGATCCCAAAGTGTTACCACTATCGTTCAAAGAAGAACTTGGTAGTGGCCTCCAATGTGATTTTCTTCTTGTAGGCGATCATAATCGCCATCTTGGAAAAGCAATCAATAACCACAAAACATAGTCATTTCCCCACTTGGTGGATGGAAGGCCCGAAATGTATTCCATTGATATGGATCCCCAGGGCTTGTCAGATGTAGGCAAAGGATTGTAAATGCCTTGTTTCTTAGTGGTCAATTTGGCAATAGCATAGGCAGTGCAGGACTAAATATACTTGTTGACATCTTGTCAAAGTTTCATCCAGTAGAAATGTCGTTACAACACTGCCACTGTCTTTTCCACATCAAAGTGTCCTAGCACTCGACTATAGTGGGCTTCCCAAACAATCTTCGCTCGCTCGCTTGATGGAACACAAAGATGACCCAGATGGCACAACAACCCATCCTGAAGATGTAAATTAGTGACAACTATGTTTTCACCCAACATATGGTAGGTGTTGGCGAAGTAAGGATCTGTCTCATAGATATGGGGCCATCCAAATGTCTTATGTCCATAAGAGTCTATCACTGTGGTGAGTTCCGCGATTGGAGGTCAACTGAGGCAATCACCGACTCGGTTGGTACTTCCTGTTTTGTACTTGATGTTGAGGTGGAACTATTGTAGGACCACTTCTGATGTTGGTTATTCTGCAATTTTCCTTGTGTCTGCATGAACTGCAATGGCTTATGATTAATGTGGATGACTGTCTCCTTCCCAAGAATGTAATGTTTCCAATGGCGATAAGATTTCACAATGGAGTACATTTCTTTGTTGTAAGTAGGGTACTTACATGAAACATCTGATAGTGTCTCACTATGATAGGCCACAAGGTGGCCATGATAAGTGAGGAATGCACCCACAACATAGTATGAAGCATCTATCTTGATCTCAAAGGGTCATTGTAGGTCAGGAAATGAAAGCACTAGGGCTGAGCACAAGCACTACTTTAGATCATCGAATGCTTTATGTTAGGACAAGACCCACATACATGTTTCCTTACCACCACCTCTGGTTACTTGGCTGAGGGCCCATGCAATATGGGAGAATCACAACATGAGCCTGGGATATAAATTGGCAAGGCCTAAGAAGATCTGAAGCTCCATGAGCATGGTTAGGGCTGGCCAATCATAGATGACTTGGATCTTGGCTATATCAACATGCACACCATGCACATCAACAATGTAGCCTAGGTATTGGACCTTGTCCATGCCGAAGGAGCATTTTTCCAAGTTGGAATATAGCTTGTGCTGCTGAAGAGTGTGTAGAACCTACTGAATATGCTTCAAGTGTTCTGCCCAAGTCCTACTGCAGACGAGGATATCATCCAGATACACCACGACAAAATAATTAGTGAAAGGATGCAAGATATCGTCCACCATCCTCATGAGAGTTGCTAGGGAATTTTTCAAACCAAAGGGAATTACCAACCATTCAAAAAGACCTTCTTTTGACTTGAAGGTAGTTTTCCATACATTTATCTATTCTATTGGGACTTGATGGTAGACAAACTTCAGATCAATATTACTGAAGTATTTGGACCTCTTGAGTTGATCAAGGAGATCATCGATTTGGGGAATCAAGTACTGGTTCTTGACTGTGATTTTGTTTAGGGCATGGTAAATAATGCAGAGTTGTGAGGTCCCATATTTCTTCTACAACACCATGATTGGGCTTCCACAAGGTGATGAGTTGGGTCAGATGTGCTCATTGTGGAGCATTTCTTGGATCTGACACTTGATCTCCTCTTTTTCTAGTAGAGATTGGTGATAGATTGTCCCATTTGGTAACGGTGCACCGTGGGTCGGATCGATGGGATGCTTGATCTGACAGTGTAGAGGTACCCCAATAGGTTATGAGAAGATGTATTTGTATTCTTCCATGACCTTATCCACTTGCTTTTGTTGGGTGGAGAGGTCAGCCGCATAGGCCATGGATGTGGCAACAACCTTCACTCACTCTGAGAGCGAATCACAAAGAAGACAAACTTCCTGGTTTGAGAAATGACCTTCCTGCATTTCTTGGAAGAGATCAAGGAAATAACACTAGGTGGGACTACCTCGGGTATCCTATACAATTTACTGTTCAATGTAATAATAAAACTGCGAGGCCTAGACTCATATACAACATGACATTTCCATAAATAAGGCTGGACCAAAAGAACATCAAAAACATCAAGGGGATAAACATCACACAATACCTCATCTTTGAATGACTTCATGATGCACGATAGGCAACACTGTTGGCTGACGCGAAGATCACTTCCTTGACAAAGCCATTTGATGGTGTAGGGATGCGGGTGCAACATTGTCGGCAGAGCTAATCACTTGATGACCTTTGTTGAGATGAGGTTCTTCTAGCTACTGCTATCAATGATGAAGTGCACTAGAGTGCCTTTCACCCACATACATGAATGAAAGAGGCACTCGCCTTCCTATGGCTCATTCGGTTCACTGAGATGGATCTTGGTGGAATCAACGGTGGCACTGGGTTCCACATCAATGATTTGTCTCCCCTTTTCTAGTTCCGACTCAGAGTCGGAACCCACATCTGATTCAGATGATTTTACCTCATCCACCAATGACTGCTTTGAATGACAATCAACAATGTTATTCCACGAGCTCTTATGGAAGTTGCACCACTTCCCAGTATCTTTCTTCATCTTCCCATTGTATTTATTTACTTGTGGTTTGGACTGGTTGTCCCGAGGTTGCCCATATTTTCTCTGTCCTTTGTTCTACGGGTTGGGGCTGTCCTTTCCCTTCTTCTTCTATGAGGGGTTCTGAGACCCAAACTTCCGCGTCTTTTGTTTAAGCTTCTTCTTGATTTTAACGACATAACGATAGGCCATGCCCAAGGATGATATTTGCAAAAAATCCATTTATGTATGGATGTATATATGAAGACCACTTCGGTACTTGAGAAATAGATGTCACTCAGAATATTTGATACCCAATTTGGTGCACAAGGTATGGAATACATTGGTGAACGTTGGCACTGTTTGGTATCTTTCCTACCGCAGTGTGGTCCATCTTGTATACAAGTTGTCATAACTTCCAACATGGTAGTATTGTTCCTTAATAACATCCCTGAAGGAACCCCAAGTTGGTGCAACTACAAATAATGTGGAACCCTCTATTTCCTTTTTCTCACAGAAAGTCTCCCACCAATATTTGACATGGGGGACGACCTTGAGGAGCATAAATGTAATCTTTTCTCTATCAGAAAAGTTGTGGATAGAAAAATACCATTCCTGAAGGTTTAACCATTTATCTATGACATCCACATCTATTTGACCTTCAAATATAGGAATATAAAAATTGATCTATACCTTGAAGTGGGCGACGCCTCCACTTGAGGTGGATGCATCGCTTGTTGGAAGTCATCGAAATATTTGTGCAAATATTTCCATCATCTCATTCCTCTGTTGCTCAAGGAATTCTTCGAGCAACATTTTGAAAGGATCTCATGTCCCTTCATATTTATTTTCTCCCACCATGGATGGTTTCTTGGGCATGTAAGAGCATTTTTCCTCAAGAGAAACAAGCTCGAGACCCAATTCTCTATACCTCGACCATGTCAGGGACATGCATTAAAAAACGACAAGGAGAAGACCGCTCTGATACCATTGATCCAGATTTATGAGTGGACCGAAATGACACCAAAGATTTATAATGTTAACACATAGACACAATGAAAAATAATAGAGATATAGCAAAAACCTGACATCTATTAAATAAGAAATATGTTGAAACTATAAAATGTAGACTGAAAAACAAGCTTGCTAGAATGGTGGAAGCTTATCTCTGAGAAGAGATGTGACGACTACGCTCATTAGCAAGAATATGAGTAAAATGAGGCTCTGAAGGTATTTTTACAATAAACATGAATTCCAAAACCCTAGAAATCCAAAAACCTAACCCTAGGAGATGAAGCACCAAAAGTCACGTGGGCCCCATTGGGGTAAGTTAGTACATCAACTTCCCAGGGTCGTACTTTTTGCATACAATATCCATTTAGGGAACACGATAGTTCATTGGAAAGGTATTGAAAAGGATATTAATTTAGGGGGATCAATAAGAGCCTTTGGAAATATTTGAGGTGCTCGATCATGAAAATACATTGTTTAGGTCCTCAAATTGGCCCCAAAAGTTTGGGACCCGAAAAACTGCTAAAAATAGTACGTTGCCAAAAATTGTTTGAGCTAGTTGGAAAAGGTGGATGGCCACTGAGATCCTCCTAGATCAAGTGAAGTCAATACCACTCAGGTTCTTCTTGTCACTATAGATTCCTATAGACAAGGGGCCTTTTCACCCATTTCATCGGAACCCCCTCCAACTACTGAAGTCATTTCCTTTGATTGGAATAGACTGATGGATCCTTGTCTTCCTTCCTACCTTCCTTTTCAAATCATTGTGCAGACTTGAGATAAGAAAATATATCATACTATTATATACGAAGGCGCTTCTGTCAACATTTTATCCTCAATTGCTTGGCAAGCTATTGGTTTCGCTTAGCTTATGTCATCACCCATCATTTGATGGAGTTTAATAGAAGAACCAACGAACCTTTAGGGATCCTTATTCAACTTCCCATTACCTTAGGAGGGAAAACTGTCTGTATTGATGTTATGGTAGTTCAAGGTCCCTGGGATTTTAATTTTCTCCTTGGGAGAGACTATGTCTATGCTATTAAAGCTGTCTTGTCCAAAATATTTCGAGTTATGCATTTCCTAAGAAAAAACCCAATTTGGATAAGGTTTGCATATAAATGTTTACAAGTAGTACTTGTACTTTTGTCCTGGTTAACAATAGACCAAGTTTTCCTTTCCTATAACATAAAGGACTGTTATACAATTATTTTCCACCTGATCACCTTATGGGCATCATCTAGGTGTTAACAATATGAAACACTGAATTATACCAATTTTCCCATGATTTTGTAGTACCTTTTTTCCTAGTCATTGGTTTCCCTTTTATAGCCCATGACCAAAAAGTGTTGGTCCTACCTTGTCCTATTTCAAAGAGTGACCAGTCGCTCCCTGCAAGAATACAGGGTGTGATTGGGTCTGTTACTCCCTATTTAGGATTGGTTTTGAGAGATGAGATTAAACCCTTGATTTTTCGTGGTTCGACCTCAAGAAGATTTTCATCTTGGGCATGGAGATCTTATCCAAATTTCCCTTTGATATTATCTCTACTATACTATAAATAATGGGGGTCTCTCATGGGAAAATGGGGGGAGATAGGAGAAAGAAAACTTATTCTGACAATTTGATTACATATATTGGGAAAGGAATTTGGGAAATGACTGCATCAACTTCGTTGTAAGTTGTAAACCATTTTTTTTTATCAATAGAGGATGTACAATATGTTTCCCTCTACTTGGATGTGTATGTAATTGTTATATTTCCTTGTGGAGAATTAATGTTTTCATGTGTTATGATACATTGTTGGATCTATCATTAATTTATACATGATTAGCTTGATCTTGTGAAAGGTTTTTGTGTCTTTATGTGTGTATATCTAAGTTGGTAAGAGCAAAGGGAATCTTCATGGAAGTTAGAAACTAAGGAGTGTGTAGGGAAAACCGTTGGATCACTGGGTAAGCATTCCATTCCATCAATTTGTAGATCATTTTCATGTATGAATTAGATCTAGGAAAAGTTGTCATTTGCATCTCTATTCTGTTGCAGGGTAAATGAAACCTGCAAGAGATACCTCACTTAGGCTCGTCTGTTGTAGGATAAATGAACCCTGCAAGAGATACCTCCCTTAGGCTCTTCCTAGACCTAAGAAAAAATATAGATGTGAACGACATATTTTCCTAGATATAATTCATACAAAAAAATTATCTACAAATTGATGGAATGGAAGGCTAACCTGGTAATCTGATGGTTGTCCTTGCACGCTCCTTAGCTTCTAACTTCCACGAAGATTCCTTTCTCTCTTACCAACTTAGATATAAACACATAGAGACACAAAAACCTTTCACAAGATCAAGCTAATCATGTATAAATTAATGATAGATCTAATAATGTATCATAGCACATGAAAACATTAATTCTCCACAAGGAAATATAACAATTACATACACATCCAAGTAGAGGGAAACATATTGTACATATTCTATTGATAAAAAAAATGGATTACACCTTACAAAGAAGTTGATGTAGTCCTTTCCCAAGTTCCTTTCCCAAGCTCCATAATCAAACTATCAAAACACGTTTTCTTTCTCCTTTCTCCCCCACTTTTCCCATGAGAGACCCCCATTATTTATAAGATAGTAGAGATAATATCAAAGGATAGTTTGGATAAGATCTCCATTCCAAAGATGAAAAGATTCTCGAGGTCGAACCATGAAAAATATGGGGTTTAATCTCATCTCCTGAAACCAATCCTAAATAGGGAGTAACAGACTTGGTTGCACTCTGCATTCTTGCAAGGAGTGACCGATCTCCCTTTGGAAGAGGACAAGGAGCGACCAACACTTTCTAGCCATGGGTTGTAAAAGGAAAACCAATGACTAGGAAAAAAGGTATTGCAAACTCAAGGTAAAACTGGTATAATTCAGTTTTTCAGACGGCTAACCCCTAGATGATTCCCATCAAGTGATCAAGTGGAAAATAACTATATAACATATGCCCCCTAAAGTGTGAGGTCAAAAGAGGTGTCTGATGGTAGAAATAATTTACAAACAAAATCAGAGCTTTGAACAAAGGAACCTGGAAAGAAACCATCATCAATCCTGCATAATAATAACATCCTCTAGGTGGGCATGCCCATGATCGGTTATAAAAACTAAGCATAGCCACCAAAATAGTACACTTTGGATCCATGCATGACGTAGACAATGGCCACAAAAGAATACACTGTGGATCCATGTCACAAGTGAAAACATAGTCATGACCAAATATAAATGTGGATCTATGCCACAATATACAAATCCGTGAGAGCACTCAATTCCTGAGTGATCTCTTAAGTACTCATGAATAACTCCATCGTAGCTTTGGATGGAATGAAATCAAGGAATGAATGGTCCCAACCCAAGGTCTTTAACCCAAATCCCAAAGGCATGAATCTAAAGCATGCAAATCAATGAGCTAAGGTCGAGCATGGTAGAAATCGTATGATTATCGGTCATTGATGTTTATCATTAACAGACATGAGGTAGCCCACTGATGATGATGATGAACCCCAAGATTGATCCGGATTATTTTCGGCACAAAATGAGATCGAAGATATAGTAAAGAAATGCACAGAGATATTGCAGATATTCAATAATATAACAGAAATGTATTAGAGATGCAACCATAAACACATATATACAGTAATACACAATTTCTATTAATGAAATAAATGTATAGAGACTGTAAAAATATAGAGTGAAAGACTCGCTAGAATGGTGGCAACTTATCTCTGAGAAGAGATGTGACGGCTACTCGCATTCGCAAGAAGATGATTACAATGAGGCTATGTAGGCCTTTTTACAATAAAAAGGAATGCCAAAAACCCTAGACATCCAAAAACCTAACCCTAGGAGATGAAGCGCCAAAATTCATGTGGGCCCCGTTTGGGTAAGTTAGTACATCAACTTCCTGAGGTCGTAACTTTTGCATACGATCTCCGTTTTAGGCGTATGATAGCTCATTGGAAAGGTATCGTCGAGGAGATTCACTTTGGGGGCTCAATCATGCTTCAATTATCATTGAGAACCTCAATCTAAAAAAACATTCATTTAGGCCCTCAAAATGGCCCTGGAAGTTAAAACCTGCTAAAAAGAGTAAATTGCCAGAATTGACAGAAAACTGTTTTGAGCCAGTCGGAAAAGGTGGGTAACCACCGATATCCACCTGGATCAAATATACCTAGTATAATCTAATGGGTGTGAATAAATGATTTGAAGTCGAACACTCGTAGATTCATTCAACACGATCCAATGACATAACCCACTGCGGAAATGAAAGGAAGCCCACCATTGATGTTTTCAAGTCCCAGAGTATTGACTCGTTTCTAGATTTCAAGGATGGATAATGATCTAGAGTCGACATGATGAAATCCGTCAAAGGAGGGTCTTGATGTATCCCCTATCAATCCACACGAAACATATAGAGGTAGATGGTGTGAAGAGTGTAACAATAGATCAGAACTAACTCAAGGATGGCCAGGATGAATGGGATAAAGGATTGAAATTGGCCAACACGGGATAATTTCCCTTGAAAAAAACAACATGAAAAATGACTTGACTTGGAAGCAATGACTCGATAATGAAAAAAACACTCACCAAAGAGGACTGGAAGAGTAACCAATTGGTGGAGTTGGAGAAATCATGAAGATGGTAATGAATAGGAGGCAATGGATAACCCAACTATTGGAAAGAGACACAAAACATGTGCATTATTCAAGGGTGACTCAATAGAGGGTTGCTATGAAGATGACTAGTCGATGGAAAAATGTAACACCCCTATTTCCTCCAGCTTGTAATTAGTCATTAATTATGATCACTATGATGTGGAATGGGAATAAGGTAAATGTAATTTTATTTAGATTTCCAATGACTGACTGTGGGGGTGAAGCCTTGAAGTACTGGCCATGATATCACTAGAGGAAAGAGTGAGGAAATCGTAGAGAGGGTTCATTATGTCAAATTGACCCAAACTCTCTTTGTTGAAATAATAAACCTCATCCAAATTCCAAGGAAGAATCAGTTAATGAAAGAGGGATCGGTGGTTGAAAAATAAAATACCCCCATGAATGGAAGCAAGGAGGGTTTGGATGAGGAGACATAAGACTGCTCACCCAAAGTACCACAGGGTGCAATTTTCTTGCAAGCCCAGACTGCCCCGAGTTTTCTTTTGACAAAAGGAATAGGATAGGTAAAGAAACTTCATGGGGAGGAAAAAGGCGTGCAAGAAAAATATTTTAGCAAACATGAAAGAGACCATTCCCACAAGGGGCGTGCGATCCGGATATTCTAAGAGGAAGAAATGAAAAAGGATAAGTTGTTCTCGTCACTGGAGAGAGCATAAAAATACCTGACCTGAGCAGAGGGTCATGAGATTGATGCTGAGGGAGCATATGATAAACCTCGTAGAGGATGTGATAGAGAAAGATTCTCTAAGAAACTGTGAAAATTCCCTAGTGATATCATGGCTTGGCACGAGGGTGGCTAGAGTGCTAAGAATGAATGGCTCTCAGCCTATGGTTGGGTGGAGAGGATAACACCCACAATCAGTTGATCGATGATTAACTGTAATAGATAAGTATTTCTTTTACCCTGTGCACTTGGATTCAAATGCACAAGGTCAGACTAGATATCGACTGCTCATTATTGAGGAAACGTGGAGTGTTGATCAAGGTCCTTCGCGTGTTCATATTTTGAAACTCAGGAAGGAATTGTGGTACAAGGCATTGAAAGCTCTAAAGCCCGAATCCCAGAGAAGACATAGGTCATTGATATAAGGATCCTTCGGGATCCCTCTCGACTGTTTGATCGTAGGGACGTGCGTATCACGTTGAAAGAAAGTGGGGGTCCATGTGTCGAGAAATGGTGATGCCATGCATATTGGCCTCGTAAAATAGTAAGGAAGTGTGAGCCTTTGATCTGGGGAGTCTGTTGAGAACCCCTCTCAATCGTCCGATCAACCAATTGAAGGACTTGTGTATAACACTCTGACGAAGTCCTACTATGGGATAAAAGGAGTGTGGAGCAGGTAGAACTCCCGAACGCCGAAGTTACGTAGTAATGGAGGCCATAGATCTATAGATCTACGTGGATGCATATCGACCATGAGATATAAGGTGCATTGGAAGGATGTTAGTTGTAACGTCCTCGACCCTCATCCTCTATCAGATAACGCTGCCTAATCAACTGTATCTTTTCGTTTATACTCTGATACCATTTTGTGACATCCCCAACCTTAAACCAACATGCCAGGCCATGCCACCGAATAAATTTAATTCTCTGATACCATATATATATTTATATACATATCTATCTAATGAAATTTAAATAGTTATATCATTATGTTCATACACCTATTCATGCAAAAACAACATTAAAACATACATGAAATACATACAAACAATTCTAATAGCATTAAAACTTGATTTCATGATACACATCATACATAGAACATAGATTTGGTACTTATCTTTTAATAGATGACCACCAACTGCGTGCAAAACTTCCACGAACCTCCCAACCTTAGACCACATTGGTCATCGTGCTCAGTAGTGGGTCACCCCCGAGATGGGACTAAACTCCACCGGGAAAGGGATTCCTAGGCTTGCAAAGGACAACAAGAAAGTCACACAGATCAATAGGAAGGATTTTATCCCAGGGGCCACATACACCCACAACCCACAGACCCTCATTCGCCACACACCTGTCCCACCCTAGGAGTGTGCACCTTCACTATCACAAGTCCTTTGACTGTCCACCTCCTTCCAGGGCTTCAACAATAGGTTGGGCCAGAAGTCTCAGAGTACTGTAGCTGCTACAAGAATCCCTCCAGGAGAACTCACTTCCTCAACACACTCTCTCACCTAGAAAGAGTTGCTCACAGGCTTGACAACCTGCCTCTTCCATCCAACTCCTAAGTCTAGTGGGTAACCACTGAAAAAACAAATTGGGTATGGTTTCTAGTAATGGAAACAAGCCACACTAGTCCAAAAAAAACATGGGTAGCAACAACAAAGGCTAAGGTGCGATATGGCTCAGACACTACGTAGTCGTGCTATGCTTCATAGGAAAAATGGTTAGCTTCATAACACGGGTGTGCAGGTTTCAAAAGTTGCAGATATCAACGATGGAGGTAAATTTGGTTTTGTGAAGGCTCTCTCTATCTTAGTGTGTGCATAAGTGGGGAGTATGGAAGATTTTCCAGAGTGGCGACGATCACATGAGAGTGGTGAGGGAACCCCCAACGAGTTGACTTTCCCACCTAAAAACTACATGCACCCAGGTTGACACATGTCTTCCTGAAGCTGCATGAGCTCCACTTAACACTCGTTCCCTTTCCTGAGGAACTTAGGACAACATAGGTTATGTCAAACCTTATCCTCTAGGAAATAATAATATAATAGTATTCCTTTAGAGGTAATCCCTCTAGCTTAGCCCCTATTCCTAGACACTTAGCCCCTTCCCTTTCCCTACCTAGTGGAGATTAGTCCCCCATAACTCTTTCTTCGTGGTTGGTCTACACATAACGATGTAATTTTATTAATGATATGAGTATTTACATATACAAAATTAGGCTCATTGGCATTAGCATCTGGGCTCTCTAGCCTAATAAGCACATAAGTCTTCCATATTATAAACACTTAGCTCACTAGCCCATAAACATAATTACAATTCAACAGGGGCTCGGCCTTGGGGTGTTACAATCCCCTCCCCTTGTTTTTCCATTGTCCTCAGTGCAACTTATTTACACAACAAAAACAAGATTTCCAAAATCTTTAAAAAGATGTGGGTACTCTACTCGCATAACATCTTCATGCTCCCATGTTGCATCCTGAGGACCATACCAGGTCCACTGAACCTTTACAAGGTTTATGACTCGATTCTGGAGTTGATTTCTCTTCCAGTCCAGTATGTGCACCGACTACACTTGCAAAGCACCTTCTTGCTCCACCTGAATCACATTCCAATCAATGAGATGATTAGCATCAAGTATATACTTCTTGAGCAATGATACATGAAATACATTATGAATAGTCATGGATGCAGACAATGCAAGCATGTAAGCTATTGGTCTAATCATTTCTAGGATTTCAAATGGTCCACAATATCTGGCTGCCAACTTGGAACAACTTCCTAGCTTCATGGAACCTCTCTTGGCTTTAACCTCCAGGAAAACATGATCACCCAATTTAAACTCCCTATGGGTTCTGTCTTTGTCTTCATAGATTTTCTGCCTGTCTTGGGCAACCTTCAAATTCTGCTTTATCTTTAACAATTTCTCTTCCATTTCCCTGAGCAACTCTGGCCCAACCACTACCCTATCATCTGGGTTGTCCTAGATTATTGGGGTGTTTCACTTTTTGCCATAAAGTGATTCAAACGGGCTCATCTTTAGTGATCCTTGATACCCATTATTTTAGGCAAATTCTACCAAGTGTAGATAATATTCCCATTTATATGGTTTGTCCATCACATAAATCCTTAACATATCCTCTATCACTTGGTTTACTCTTTCTGTTTTTCCATCTAACTCAGGATGATAGGTTGTGCTGAAGTTCAGGTTCGTTCTGAACCCCTTGAATAATCCTCTCCAAAACTTTGAGGCAAATTTTGGGTCTTTGCCACACACAATTGTCTTGGGAATACTGTGCAATCATGTTACTTCCCTCATATAAATATCAACAATGTTAGTTGCCTTGTGAGTAGTCTTCTATGGGATAAAATGGGCGACCTTCGTGAGCTTATCTACCACAACCATGATGGAATCATGTTGTTTCTTTGTTCTAGGTAATCCTGTGATGAAATCCATTGTCACCACTTCCCACTTCCACTTAGTGATGGTTAATGGCTGTAGCAACCCAACTGGGTGTCTATGCTCATATTTGACCCTTTGATACTCCATACATCTGAAAATGTACTCTGCAATTTCTTTCTTCATACCTGGCCAATGGTAATGGATCTTGACTATTGCCACTATTTTCTGGTATCCAGGGTGCCCAACATAAGGTACATTATGCATTTCTTTCAAGATAATACTCCTCAATTTGTGAGAACTGGGTACATAAATTATGTTTTTGTACCGGAGTATTCCATCATCTTCCAATATATAATCTTCAATTTTCTGTAACATCTTACCTTGCTGTAACTTTGTTACCATCTCCATGTACTGCAAATCTTCTTTTGCAACTTCCGAAATTTTTCCTTTAACATCAGTCTAATACATGCTAATGGATGTAACATACAGTTTATGCACTCTCCTGCTGAGTGCATGAACCACCTTGTTCTCCTTTCCTTTGATGTGCTTGATATCAAAGTCATACTCACAGAGTAATTCCAACCATATACTCCGCCTATCATTCAAGGTAGGCTGATCAAACAAATAATTCAGACCATTATGGTCTGTCCTCAACTCAAACCTCTTTCCCATGAGGTAGTGCCTCCACTTCTTCAAAGAGTGCACTATGGTTTCCAACTCCAAATCATGAGTGGCATAGATCCTTTCATGGTCTTTCAATTTCCTGGATTCAAAGCCTATCACGAACCCATTCTGACTGAGGACTCCACCCAGTCCTTCTTTGCATGCATCTGTGAAAAACACAAACTCTTCATTTGGATCTGCAATCCTCAGAATTGGAGCATTGGTTAACAACTGCTTCAATTGCTGGAAGCTCTTTTCACATTCTTCTGTCCATTGAAATTTTATTCCTTTTCTTTGCAAGGAAGTGATTGGGTGAGCAATTCTTGAAAATCCTGCAATGAATCTCTTGTAGTAGCCAGCTAGACCCATGAAGGATTTGAATTCTGTCACATTTTTAGGTGTTTTCCACCCTTTAATGGCCTCAATATTTTCAGGGTCTATTGCTATCCCTTCTTCAGATATGATATTCCCCAAATAGTGAATTCTGTTTTGATAAAATGAGCACTTTCTCAATTTGGCATACAACTGATGATCTCTTAGCACTTGAAACACCATCCTCAAATGGTTCTCATGCACTTATTTTGACTTGGAATATACAAGGATGTCATCCAAAAAGACAATGACAAACTTGTCCAAATATTCTCGGAAAACACCATTCATTAGGCACATGAAAACAACTGGTTCATTTGATAACCCAAATGGCACCACTGCAAACTCATAATGACCATACCTTGTCCCAAAGGTGGTCTTGTTAATGTCTTCCTCTTTAATCCTTACCAGATGGTATCCTGACCTGAGATCTATCTTTGAAAATATCCTTTCATCCTTCAACTGATCGAAGATATCATCAATCCTTGGTAAGGGATACTTGTTCTTTATAGTTACTTTATTTAACTTCCTGAAGTCAATGCACAATCTCAATGTCCCATTTTTCTTCTTCACAAACAATACTGGCGAACCCCAAGGTGACACACTTGGGTGTATATACCCCTTCTTCAAAATTACTTCTAGCTTCATTTGTAGCTCCTTCAGCTCTGGTGTACTCATTCTGTAAAGAGTCTTTGACATTGGAGCTACTCCAGGCATCAAATTTATAGAGAAATCAATATATCTCTTTGGGGGTAGCCCTGGTACCTCCTTGAACACATCGCCAAACTCTTTCAGGATTGAATGATCCTCCAATTTGGGCACCTTATCCTTGGCTTCTTCTTCCATATGAGCTGCAAATATTTGACAACCCTTCCTGTAACACTTCTTCAGCTGCATTGCTGAAATTTCTCGGACAGTAACTACCCTAGGAATTCCTTAGACTGATCTCTGATTTCTTTTCTCATCCAGGCACGTGAATTCCTTGTTACGACAGTCTAAGATGGCATGGTGTTGGTATAACCAATCCATACTAATTAGGCACTCATATGATCCCAAATGAAAGATGTTCAAATCTTCCTTGGTACTCAGTCCATTCATGCCCACTGGACATGATTTAATCAACTCAACAACCTTCCTCTTGGCTCCTGTATCCAACTAGACCAACCAAGATTTCCCATGCTTGCTTCTTGGCAATTCTAATATTTTCACTACCTTGGGATCTATATAGCTATGACTACATTGACTAGCCCCTGAATCAATTAAAATAGTAAGGGAATGGTTATTGATCATACCTTTAACTTCAATCATGTGTGATTGAAACTCATCTTGCTTGTTGTTGAGGGCTGCATAGATCCTTGGTACTCTTCTACCCATGTCCTCTACCATTTCTACTTGCTGAACATTGTGAAAAACTCTCACTTTGTCACTTTTGTGAGGAAAATATCTATACCTATGATCTCCTTTACAACCCCAACATTCCATAGGTGTCTTCCTTGGCCTTTGCCCACCTACTTCAGCCATCCTAGGCTCTCTCAAAACCGGTTGTCCTTGAGGACTATTTCTGAAAAATGGTGGTTTGTTCCCCTTCTGCCTCTTCTCCCTTTTAAATTTCGTCTTGTCTTCCCAAGCCTTCTGGAAAATAGGTTTCCCTTTTTGCTGAAAGAATAAGCATTTTTCTCTCCTTATGGTTTCTTCCATAGTTTTAGGATCATCATACTGGATCTTGTCACTGATGAAAGATGGAAGCCCACTCAGATACCTTTGAATATTAACTGTTTCACCCTTGATGAAGGGGACATACTTCAACAACTACAATAATCTTCTTTCGTACTCATCAATGGGCATACTTCCTAGCTTGAGTTCAAATAACTCTTTCATAGTCTTATCATAATATCTCTTGGCTAAGTACTTCTTTTCAAAATGTTTCTTTAATTCCTTCCAAGTCACATTTTTCTCCTTGAGGCACTATACTTGCACTAGCTGATCCCACCATATGGATGCTTTTCCTTTAAGTTGGTATATGGAAATTATTCCCTCTGCATGAGAAGAATAGTTTTGCAATTGGAATTACTTTCTCATGCCTAGCAACCATGTCTCAGCATATTCATCCTTCTTATGCTCTCCATCAAAAGTTGGAGGTTTGATTTTATTCATTTATCCTTTCAACTCATCCACCCCAGACCTCCTATGTTTCCTGACAGGATATGGAATTGAGCCACTATGTGCTCTCTTATGGGAATGATTTTGGGGGTGTTGGTGATGTCTGCTACCACTTCTTGATCTTACTTTCTTCTCAGGGGTCCCATGACTTGCTGATTTGCTAGAGCCACTCTCCTTATCCAACTTATTTTCAATTCTTTGCAAACTTCGCATTAACTTCATATTGAATTATTCCTATTTCTCCTTGGCTCTCTTAAGCCTTTCGTTATCTTCCTGGTGAATTTGGACATATTTTTGCAATTTTTTAATGATTTTCATCATGCCCACGTCTATATCTATTTCTTCTCCATGCCCATTGGAGTTCGATCCTTCAATTCCCAAATGGAAATCCATTCCTCTTACTTCATCCTCTCGACTGTAACCATCTCGTGCCTCCTCCATTTCTCTACACTATGTAACAATTTGGTTCAGTTCTGACAATTGTTAACTCTGCAAAATGTGTAGTCGACCAAAATTTGTCAGATTACTTGACTTAATAATTTTCCCAAATAACTTAAACAATCTGATTCAACAAAATAATATCAGACTCCATTTTCAACGGGTCTTGGTCGATCAATAACTTCTCAGGCTTCTATCTCTAAGCCCATCTCTGTTCTGTAACAATTTTCGGGTGCTAGCCCCTTTTTCTTCAACCCTTGGTTCACATGTGACCATGGTTGTGACCTAGTGCTAATGATTTGGGTGCTTATTCGGAGCCTTGAAACTTCGGGGCTCTGGCGCTTCGGAGGTTTCCCTTTCCGCACCTCGCAAACATCATAGAACAACGAACTGTCAAATGCGCTAAGAATGGTGGATCTATGGTCTACATTCCTTGCTCAAATATATATTGGATAGGAGCTTCAGGGACTTCGGGATTCGACGGTTTCCAAAGAACATCGTAACAAATCTCCCAGAGTGTCGAATTGGCGAACTTGCGAAAGGGGGTGGATCAACGATCCACATCTTCCCAACATCCAATGACTGATATTTACTACAGAACTCTGGGATTCATGGCTTTGGGACTTTAGATATTTGGGGCTTCAAGACTTTGGATCTTCAGGTCTCTGAGACTTCAAAGGATTTCACATATTCACACCTGAAAAATCCCAAACCATGATTCTTCGAATACTTCCATGTCACCCCCGGTGACATCATCACGTTACGTTACTTCGATGCTATGAAAATTCAGGGATTTCTTCCTCCAATTCCATCATGAACCATTTCTTTGAGAGTGTCTAGTATTTGGACCTTGGGATCTGATACCACACATCCCCTGTGACCAACGGTTGGGATTAACTCCGACCTTCAGGCCTTCAGGAGTTATTTACCCAATGCTAACTATAACACCTTTCCTTCGGAGTACCAAGTCTCTGGACTTCATGATCTAGCACCATGCGTCTACTGGGGTCAAGTTATCATGGGCCCAGTCTAGTTAAATTATTCACCAAGGTTTTAACTTCTTTATGTATCCATCAAGGCCCCACCATCCATGCTCGAAAGGAGTGCCACGTGGTGAAATACTAGAAGCGGACACGTGGCCCAATCAGACGGGTGACACATGTCACATTCTAACTGACAATTCTGTCTTCCAAAGGTTATTATCTCACTAACATGTGGCAGACATCCCATGTATCCACGTCATCCTTGGTGACTTCAACAGGGCACTTTGGGAGTTCAGGCTTCAGAAGGTTTTACACTTGCACACTCCAATTCTCTTGAACGCCGAACTACCAAACAAGTTGATCTTCTGACACACATTCCTTTTGACGAATGATCCAGATTAACTCCGGATTTAGGGACTTTGAGAGTTTCTACTCTATTCACACTTTGTTTCTCCCGAATGCCGAATTCTCGAACAAGACGATCTATCGACACATGTCCCTTTTTATGAACGATATGGATTAACTCTAGCCTTCGAGACTTCAGGAGTTTCCTCTCTATTCACACCTTGTTTCTCCTGAATGTTGAATTCCCAAAAAATCCAATCTTCCGACATGTGTCTCTTTTGACGAACGATCTGGATGAACTCCGAACTTCGGGACTTCGAGAGTTTTCACTCTATCACACCCTGATACTCCCAAATGTCGAATTTTCGAACTAGCTAATCTGTTGAAACATGTCTCTTTTGATGAACGGTCTAGATTAACTCTGGACTTCGGGACTTTGGGAGTTTTCACTCTATCACACCTTGATATCGAACAGGCGCGCATGTACGCGCGCCTAGGGGTGGTAAAACCGCGCCTTGGAGGCGAGGTTTCTGGGTGTAAAACTTAGCTTATGTGGATGTTTTGAGATGAGTGCCCAAGCTAATACCGGTCTCTGGGTTGTGTGCAGGCAGCGAGTAGAGAGTATGGATGTGAGGTGGCGCGAGCGAGACTGGGAGCCGCTGCGAGAGGAGGTGGCCGAGGCGAGGTCGGTGGTGCGAGCGACTTTGGCAGCCAGTGGGCTGCTAAAGTTTTTTGAGTGCCCACTGATACGGGCCCAGGAGCACTTGCTTCACTTTCTTATTGAGATGTGGAGCCCTCGGCAGCACTGCTTCCTCGTGCGAGGAGAGCGAGTTGCCTTTACTGCTGAGGAGGACGTCTATTTCCTCACTGGGCTCCCTTTTCGGGGAACACCTTTGCTGGCAGCGCCTGTGCTGTCGAGAGATACTGATCTGTCGAAGGTCGCCGGGCGATTCTGCTCCGGTGTTCAATATATGACTGGGTCGGCTGTGCGTATTAACGCACTAGATGTTCTGCTACATCGTTGCGTGGCAGCGATGATAGTGCGGATTTACGGGTCCACAGCACCCCACCGGATTAGTGGTGGGGATTTGATGTTGATGGAGAGAGTGGTGGTGGGCCGTGAGCGGTTTGCCTGGGGGTTAGCTCTCCATGCGCAGATGGTCGCGCAGCTGGACCGATGTCGGTCGGCGGGTAGGGGAGAGTTTGTATTCGGCTCCATCCTGGTGGCCTTTTTCTTAGAGAGGGTGCCGGCGTTGCGACCGAGGGTGGTGCTGGAGGTACCAGCTGTACGACACCCGCGTCTGAGGCGGTGGTCCGAGATTTTGGTTCGCCACGGTGGTGGCGAAGGGGGTCATTATTTCTCGGAGGAGGCCGCACAGATATGGCGGCAGATGCCGCAGGTCATACTTCGGTTTCCTTATGCGGGGGTGGACTTCCGGAGGGACCCCGATATGGTACTGCGTCCTGGGGAGGCGTTTGATGACAGAGGTATGTGATGTGTTTATGTTTTTGTGATTTATATTATGCTATTGATATTCTTATGCATATGTTTTGATGTATAGACACTGATATCTTTGTTTGTTGCTTGTGTGGTGCTTGTGCAGATGTGGCACCTCGCGGGCATGAGGTGGATGTGTTCCAGGCACCAGTG
>ML797393.1:108010-137371 GCA_009831015.1 Picea engelmannii
CCTTCTCCCCAGTATGGTCGCCAATCTGTTTGCACTCTTTTCGTCGATGTGTGAGCAAAAAGTGAGTGCTTACATGCCTAGTTGGGCTCTGCTAGTCATGACAGCTGTATGGTAAAAGGTTAGAAAGAAAACAACTAAACTATCAACAAGAATTAAACAAAAACTAAATAAAACTATGAGCATAGGAACAAAAATAAAACCAATGACAATGGACCAATATCACCAATGTATTAGCTGGTCTGATAGATGAAATCCAAAGATACACAAAGGAGAAAGAGGACTTGGGTCCCTTCCCTCTCCAATGGAAGGCTCTTGAGGCCCTCAACTGGTTGCTGTCCTTTCAAAGAAAAAGATGAAATGTGGGTGAAAGAACTCCAAGCTTATTCACTCAAAAGAGGGGTGAATAGCTTATGAAATGCAGCTTACAATGTGTATTGCCAAAGAAGGGGTCTCTAGCAATCTCAACAGCATAAAAGTATGAAGAATTCCTTGAGAAAATGGTGGTCATTCATGGCTTTTTATAGCCAAGCATTGGGTTATTATGCAACCTCTTTTGAATGTGAAAAGGGGCTCTTTAGGGCACAATTAGGTCTTTGACCAGCCTCCCCATGCAGATTGAGCTCGGATTTGATGTCAAATCGACTTGGGAGCCGATCCATTAGTGGTTGGGAGGCCGACCAGTTTCATAAATGCGCCGTTTGGCAGGCGCCCGGGTTTTGCACCCCACAACCGCGCATATGCGCTCCAGATATGAAGATGTTGCGTGCGCACGCGCGCTCAGTGGGTGCATAGCGCTTTTTAATTTTTTGGCCATTTTGCATAGTTTTGACCCTTTTGATGTGCTGTGGAGTTAATCCTTGTGCCATGAATGACTATTTTTCTGTGTTGACGATGCAGAGTTCTTGTCGCCCTGTGCGGACGAAATTTCAGTGATAACAACCTCCTTCAAGGGCTTCAACAACAAGCTGGACTAGAAGTCTCCAGAGTAATGTAGCTACTACATGACTCCCTCCAAGAGAAATCACTTCCTCAACACACTCTCTCACCTGGAGAGAGTTGCTCACAGGCCTGACAACCTGCCTCTTCTATCTAGCTCCTAAGTCAAGTGGGTAATCGCCGCAACAAAAAATTAGGTATGGGTTTTGGTAATGAAAACAAGCCACACTAGTCTAGAGAAAATGTGGGTAGCAACAACAAAGGTTAAGGCACAATATGGCTTAGACACTACACAGTCGTGTTGTGCTTCATAGGAAAAATAGTTAGCTTCATAACATGGGTGTGCAGGTTTCAGAAGTTGCAGAGATTGACGATGGAGGTAAAGTTGGTTGCATGAAGGCTCTCTCTATCTCAGTGTGGGCATTAGTGGAGAGTATGGCAGACTTTCCAAAGTGGAGACGATCACATGAGAGTGGTGAGGGAACCCCCAATGAGCTAACTTTCCCACCTAAAAACTACATGCGCTCAGGTTGACACATGTCTTCCTGAAGCTGCATGAGCTCCACTTAACACTCGTTCCCTTTCCCTAGGAACTTAGGAAAACATAGGTTATGTCAAACCTTATCCTCTAGGAAATAACAATATAATATTATTCGTTTAGAGGTAAGCCCTCTAGATTAGCCCCTATTCCTAGACACTTAGCCCCTTCCCTTTCCCTACCTAGTGGAGCTTAGTCCCCCATAACTCTTTCTTCATGGTCGGTCTACACAGAGCGATGCAATTTTATTAATGATGTGAGTATTTACATATACAAAATCAAGCTCATTGGCCTTAGCATCTGGGCTCTCTGATCTAATAAACACATAAGTCTTCCACCTTATAAACACTTGGATCACCAGCCTATAAACATAATCAGAATTCAACAGGGGCTCTACCTTGGGGTGTTACATCAGTCTAGAGTGATGTGGCATGCTGATATCACCGAGTGTGACGTGGAACCACATTCTACATGGGACATGTCACTTTGATTTGTTCTTTTCGTAGACCCTATGTGCCCACTGGAACATGACACATGTATCCCATTGATAGGGCCATGTGTCATCTATGTTCTTTGTCACGTGTCTTTCCTTGGTGCGTGGTTGCATGACCTAATGTCTAATGGGACCCCGAGAATTTGGGAGTTCGAAATTCTAGGAGAATTAGGGTGGTAGGAATTATGCTAAAAAAAGGGTTGAAGGCCGAAGCTACGTGGCAGGACCTCGGGAGTTTGGAGCTTTGGAGGATATGCGCATAGAAAGAAAAAAGGGGCATTCAACACCAAGTGCCGAAAGACAAATTCCTATAACCCTGTACGTTGAATGAGGACGAAGTCTGGTTGGTGGATTTAATGATGGATGGATTCACCATGGATTTAGGAGTGCTAAGGAGCTCTAGTACTTCAAGGAACCTTGGGATAGTACGACCGAGATAGATGCACATGGGCGCCACATGGCCTTTGACCAATGAATCTCGAAGAACTTCGGAAGGGCATGACTTCCAATCCATACATCGGATTTGAGCATGGAGATAGTGGTTGTAAAGCACTTGATGAGTAGAAGGTGATGGAGACATCGAGAAGAGGATTTGAGATGATGGAGGAGAGTGAAATGTTGATGCCCCATCCCTAAAAAGGTATTTAAGGGGTTGGGTGTGTTACAAAAAAACCCTCCACTCTTTTTCCTTCTTTCGTGTTTAATGAGTGTGAAAGAAAATAAAAGTATGCTCGATGTTCTCACTCGTGGATTTATATGTGATCCCAGTGTGAAGAATAATGCTCATTTTTTCATTTCATATTTATAGATTCTGAAAAAGACAAAGAAGACTCCAAGGGTATGCTTTTGTGTAAATTTAATCTCTCGAGCTTGAAAAGGGATAAAATAATACAAGTGAGAACTCTTCTAGCCAAAGTTGACTATAGTTTTCCTTTTTCATAATTAATCCATTCGTTCTTAAAAAAGGGTTAAACTTACACCGAATAGATGCCATTTCAAATCCTTTTAATGAGTATGAAAATAAACAAGCTCACTTGACAATATTTTCGTGTTTAGAGAGTCTGAAAAGAGCTTAAAGGAGACTCTTAAGAGTTCCTTTTTCGTATAGTTTTTACGAGCCCAAAAAAGTGATAAAAGTATACACGGTAACTTATTCTCATGTATTTACGAGTAGGGGAAAGAACAAAGACTAATCTCATGGTTATCTGTTTCATTTTTTAATGAGATTGCAACAAAGAATGAAACTGTGCTTGGAGCGCTCGCTTCATTTTTAAATGAGATTGAAACAAAGAATGAACTATTCTCGGTATTGGTTTCATTTTTACATGAGCTTGAAATAGAGACTGAAACTGTGCTCGGGGTTGGTTTCATTTTTACACGAGCTTGAAACTAGAAAATAAACTATGCTCTTGGTAGGTTTCATTTTTACATAAGCTTGAAACAAAGAAAAACTATGCTTGGGATTGGTTTCATTTTTATGCAAGCTTGAAACTGAGAATGAAACTATGCATGGGTGATACCCATTAGCCGGTTTTCTTCCCAACATGATGTTTGAAGGTTGGTACTTTTCCCCTAGCATGATCAGAAAAAAACTAGTGGCTTAACTCCGACATAATGTCCATAGGCTGGAGACATGCCCCCAAGCTTCGTTTCATCCATTGACTCTTCTTTTGTACTGAATTAGACTCCTAGTTACTAATAGGAATAGGTTCACCAAAGAGGGAGGAAGGAAAATGATCAATTCACATAGATGGAGGGAATGAAGGTTCAAGTATTGCATCCAATAGAATACTCGACTCAATTGGAGGGGGGTTTGTTTCATTTTTTAACGAGCTTGACATAGAAAATGAATTATGCTCACGAGTATCTATTTCATTTTTTAACGAGCTTGTGTAATATTCCGTGTTGGTTTTTATGACGTTTGTGGCTTATTTTATGGTTCAAAAATTTAAACAATGGTTTGTATGCAAAGGTTAAACAACAATATATAAGAAATTCTGGAATCAGATATGATTTTTCTATTGAAATACCAATACAAGAGTCAATTATTATGCTGCATTTAATTATTCCAAACAACTACAATACATTGGAAAATGCATGATCAAAATATACAACAAAATTAAGGAACCTAGTACACGTTTGTTGTAGGTTGTTCTTGCAAACGTAATGACAAATATATCTTGGAAACGAAGGTTTTGAATGCAACAACTGTCCTCAATGGTACATGACTGATATATCTATAAAGTCTGGCCAATATATAGGCCTGTAGGTGCTGAAATTGACCCTTAAATGCGTACAACAGCTCCAAAAGGTGATACTCTTCCCTTCCACTATAAAAACACTCAAACAGTCATCATCAACACACTACTAATAAAGAGAGATGCACCCAGGTTGTGTGTAAACTTGATCACTAAGCAATTGTTTCACCCAGCACATGAAAGTCACCCAAAAAGTGAAAAAAATCAACTGATACATGCATCTCAACCTACACATCAAATCCCACTCACCCAACTACAAGAGTGCGCCCATTGGGAGGTTAATACGCTCAGAAAACAAGGAAAAATTGCTCCCACCATTGAGTAATTTTCCCCACAGTAAGAACAATGTAAAAAAATAGAGAAATGTTCTTATCTCATCCTCAGAAATGTGCCCAACAATTTTTATTTCAACTCCTGGATGAACAGTGCGACTTATCTGCTAGACATGATGCTCCCAACACCATAAATTTGCCTCCCACTTCAAGAAATTGATTTCCCAATGAAAATATACAAACTCCAAACAAAAGTCATCCGCCACAAGAAATCTCATCTTTAATCAGAGAAATTCCCTACCAAAAGAAAGAATGCTCAGCCACACTGAATAACAATGAAGAAATCTGAAGATGGTCTCTTCCCAAACTGAATAACTAGGGTGGATGGTCTCACCACTGAAGCCAATACCTAAAAAATCCTCCTAGGGTTTTCGTCCCAAGAGTTCCAAACCACAATGAGATCTCTCAATGAGAAAATAGAAAATGCCAATGTTATAATGAGAGAGGCGCCCTCTTTTTCCCCTTTTGTTCATTCATTAAATATTTTGCGACCTTTTTACCTTTTAATCAATTTAAGTGACTTTTCACATTCCCGTTTTGATACCACTCTAATATTCCATGTTGGATTTTATGAAGTTTGTGGCTTATTTTATGGTTCAAAAATTTAAACAATGGTTTGTATGCAAAGGTTAAACAAAAATATATAAGAAATTCTCGACTCCCTATGATTTTTCCATTGAAATACCAATACAAGAGTTAATAATTATGCTGCATTTAATTTTTTCAAATAGTTGCAATACATTGGAAAATGCATCATTAAAATATACAAAATAATTAAGGAACCTGGTACACGTTTGTTGTAGGTTGTTCTTGCAAATATAATGACAAAGATATGTTGGAAATGAAGGTTCTAAATGTAGAACTTGTCCTCAACGGTACAAGACTGATATATCTTTAAAGTCTGGCCAATATACGGGCCTGTGGGTGCTGAGATTGACCCTTAAATGCATGCAACAACTCCAAAAGGTGATACCCTTCCCTTCCACTATTAAACCACTCAAAAAAACATCATGAACATGCTACTAATCAGGAGAGATGCACCTAGGTTGTGTGTAAACTCGACCACTGAGAAATTGTTTCACCCAGCACAGGAAAGTCGCCCAACAAGAAAAAAAAATTAGCCAATAGATGTAGCTCGACCCACACATCAAATGCCACTCACCCAACTACATGAGTGCACCCATTGGGAGGTAAATACACTAAAAACACATGGGAAACTTTCTCCCACCATTGATTAATTTGCCCCACAGTCAACACAATGTCAAAACACATAGAAATTATCTTATCTCATCCTTAGAAATGCACCCAACAATGTTTATTTCAACCCTAGATGAATGGTGTGACTTCTCTTCTAGATATGATGAGCCCAACACCATAAATCTGCCTCCCACTTCAAGAAATTGATTCCCCAATGAAAAAATACAACCTCCAAACAAAACTCATCTGCCACGATAAATCTCATCTTCAATCGAAGAACTTCCCTGCCAAAAGGAAGAATACTTAGCCACACTAAAGAACAATGAAGAAATATGAAGATGATCTCTTCCCAAATGGATTAACTTGGGTGGATGGTCTCATCACTGAAGCCAATCCCTAAAAATTTCTCCTAGGTTTTTTGTCCCAAGAGTTCCAAACCACAATGAGCTCTCTCAATGAGAAAATAGAAAATGCCAATGCTATAATGAGAGGGGGCACCCTCTTTTCCCCCTTTTATTCATTTGTTGACTATTTTATGAACTTTCTACCTTTTAATCAATTTAAGTGACTTTTCACATTCCCCATAATCACTTAGGCACATTTTTTCCACTTTACTCAGTGTCACATTTAATTTTTAATTAATTCCCTAACTATGGCCCGCATGAATTACTTAGGCCATTTTGTCAATTCATATAGAAGACTCATTTGGAAAGGAATATTACAACTTGAAACAGAAGAGGAACTATTCTCATAGTCTTTCATTTAATTTTTTAACGAGCTTGACACAGGAAAAGAACTATGCTCAAGGATATTTGTTTCATTTTTTAACGAGCTTGACACAGGAAATGAACTATGCTCATTAACCTTGATCATGACTTCTAAGATTTATTCATTAGACAAAAGAATAAATCTCTAGAAGGAATACATGTCAAGAGACTCACTTTGATCGAAAGGGGGGAGAATAGACTCCAATGTCCCTAGCGAGGGAGTTACCATGTCAATTTCTAGAATTAAATCCAAAGAAGGTGAGCATACATCAAGAGCCTCCTTCTCATTAGAAATTGAAGTCATGGGACATGATCCCACATAATTAACTTGTGTGGGGGGGGATGTCGCTTGTGTTATGGATAAATTCGTAAATGCATACATAAACAAATCTCCCTAGTTCAAGAACCCGAAACTAGAACAAAAGAAAAGATAACACACCCCTTTCCTTAGATTCAAATGAAATGCAAAAGGATAGAAAAATCGCACCTTTTTAACTGACATTTTTCCTTATTGATTGTATCTCTAAGCGTGATCCAATGCTTTTTAGAAACAAATATCTATAAAATGGATCAATTAGAACTAGTGAAAGTAACAAACATACATATGTTTCAATGAATCTATGTAAATAGCCAAAGAGAAATACAAATAAAAACCTTTATTAGGAAAGGAAAATGTATAACTATATTAATAAATCAAGAAATAGTTTACAACCAAGCCTTCACATTGAAAAACTCCTTCCAACAGTTCAATGTTCCAACACCTAAGTGGCCTCCATTAATGCCATCACCATCTATTGAACACTTTAGCCCAAATATCTTAGGACCAAAATGAACTTCACAAGCTCTCAATTACAAACCATGAGTTATTCTCAATTCACCATTATTTTATTACTCATCACTTATTAGTCTTTCCCTTTAGAAGATTCCTCTATTTATAGATTGGAGAGGAAGCCATGAGGAGGTTAGGATGAGAGGATAGGATCTTACTAAATTAGGAGAGACATGTGAGATCCAAACCGATCGGAAAACAACTCATCATCGAAGTTTCTCTTCTAGAAGCTTTTATAATTTCTTCTTTTTTCCTACATACAAAGGTTGTCTCACCCTTAAACTAAGAAAAATGAGACATTGTCTTACCTTCCAGTGCTGCAGAATGCAACAAGTGAAGCTGTCGCACCTTTCTAGAAAGAAACGAGTGACAACTTTGTAATTTAGGTATTTTTTAGAGTTCGATATTTCCCATGAAGACTTTCTCTCAGTTTTCTTCCAAAGTTCTATCCTTTAGATGTGAGAGAATAGGCAGTATCATTTGTTGCGACAAAATGTTGTATAACAACTTGCATATAAGGAACATTCAGGAAGGCCGTATGGTTGGCAATCAATAAATGATCAAGACTAACAAATGAAAGTTGGTTAAGAGTCACAATGTTTACATAATGGCATTGCTCTTGATTTGTGATAATAATGCTCATTATGATATATAATAGGGATATTTTCTATGATGGAGAAAGAGTAAACATTGAGTTACTTATTTCTAGTTAGTCATTCAAGTTTTAGAAATATGTATTTCATTCATATTACAATTATGTTTATTTTTAGTTGTAGAGTATGTCATTCATGACTTCTTATCTATTATAAGCATTTGAACTACTAATAGCATGATGCATTGATACAGTGTGAAAGATTCCATGATAAACAAAAATTGTATGTTAAATGCTATTGTGCATAGTGTTCTTGGGTACACAAGTCAAATATTTGCTTCCATTATTTCTTTTCGAGACATGGTCAAGAATGAATTGCTTGTTGTCTTCTTATGGATTCCTAGTACCAATGGTCATTATAATAAATAATAAAATCCTTTTCCACCTTGGTTGATAAGTTCTATTGCTATATATTCTTGAGAGATGCATGCATGATGTCCTCTAGTGGAGGCTAGAAAAGGTTGTTTGTAAAGGAGAAGAATTGTGATCCTAGTAAAATCATTAGCAATTCCTCTTACTTTGAGGTCTCTAGAAAGCTAAAAAAAATTGCTTAAAAGATTTAGTTTTTGGTAGAATATTCAAAGAGCATTGAATGGGCTTGTTTTTTTTAAACTTTAAATATTGTATATAAGTGAATTTGAGAAAGTAGCATAAAATACAAGGCTTGGGTAGTGAGGATTTAGATTTAGATTATGTTGTTGATGAATTCTTATCTATTGCGAGCATTGGAAATGCTAATAGCATGATGCATTGATGGTTTATACAAAATTGCATTGTAACTACAACTTATACATTAAATGACATTATGCACAATATTATTGGATGCACAAGGTTCATTTCCACCATTTCTTATCAAGACATGGTGGATAATGAACTGATTGTTATCTTCCTATAGCTTATCGATACTAGTGCTCATTGTAATAGAGAATAAAGATATTTTCTACCTTGGTTGATAAGTGTTATTGTTATATGTTCTTGAGAGACACATGCATCATGTCCTCTTGTGGAGACTATAAATGCTAGTTGTATAGGAGCAAAATGTCCTTCCCAGTAATTCAATGTACCTAGAAATCTAAAAAAAATTCTTAAAGGATTTAGTTTCCCATGGAATCTTGAACAAGTATAGAATGAGATTGTTTTTTAAAAACTTTGGATATGATATATAATTTTATTTTTATCAATTAATACAAAATTCAAGGCTCAAGTTACAAAACTGTAACATCCCTAGTTTTAATCCCTATGGACTAGAATGTAATTATATAAATGTGACTTAGGCTGGTGAGTCGGTATGTTGAAAGGTTAGGGTGCTTGGAAATGTAATACTTTGAATATATTAATAAAATACATCATTGGCTGCAAGAAAAACAAGGACACAGATAGTGGGATATGATTCCATGAGAGACAAGGATAAAGGGGATAATTCTTTTATTATCATGTTATTCACCCATCTTGGTTTTAGTTGGGAAAAATGGTTACATGAGCTTCTTTTAGAGGCCATGTGGTTCTTGATTTCATGTAATTATATAACCCCCTCTTTGGACTATTTGGGGGTTTCTCATTCATTTGGGGGTTGCTCATTATTTGTCTCAATCATTGGGTTCCTCATTCATTCTTTCTCATTTGTGTGCAGGGTATGGCATGGAAACAAATGGTTGGAGTTAGAGAGCCATCACTAGATGGTTGTAAGGAATTATTGATTATTATAGAAAGGAATGGATGCTTGTGTGCATGATAATGATTCCATTTGTGAAATAATTTTCCATGGCTAAGAATCCTTGGAGTTCCAACATTGATATTCCTCATCAGTAGCACTGGAGCCTTGGAAAACAATTGGAAAAACTCGAGGGACTGCATTGCAGAGAAAGGGGTTCATTTCCTTGGGTTGTGTTGGATGAAGGGGGACGAGAGATGGTAAACTAGGATTGATGTGTGGTTGGGAAAAATGTGGTATCATGTTAGCCAACTACTGTGTGTTTAGATTATGCCTAGGATCCATCCTTGTGGATTCATATCCTTGGCTTGGGAGAAACTTGTTGTTGAGAGTGAATGAACAACGACATATATAGTTGGGTGGAATGTCCAATGTTTGCAACCAATTGGTGAATGTTTATTTGAAAATATGAGTGCTCTCTATGTTTTCCTTGTAATGTATATTCCGATGTGTATTTATAATCTCTGTGATGTGTTTATATGTGCATTCTTGTTGTTAATGTTGTGCATGGCATGTTGTTCATTTTATTTTATAGTTTAGCATGTATATTGATTATTGCATGTGTTGTTATCATGATTCTTAATTATAATATTTGGTATCAGAAATTGTGATTTTCCTAGGAAGGAAAATTTAGAGGTACCTAGGTCAATGGGTACATTTCAGATCAATATCCAAGAAAATCATTTTGGGTTTTCTAATACTGTTAAAATTATGCTTATATTGAGAGGTGGGGTGAATTAGTGTATGATACTTTTTAATTTATTTAACCACTCACCGATCATTCATTAGCTGAGAAACAATGATCACATATAAACTCAAATCACAATGCACAGAGTTTAACATGGAAACCTGATCGGGAGAAAACCATAAAACTTGTATTTATAAATGCTTGTCGACACCAACCTATTGTTACAAACATTGTAGGCACCAACCTATTGGAGACACCAATCTCCTTAATTGAGCACTAATGCGGAAATATGTAGGCGCCAACCTATTGGAGACACCAATATCCTCAACTAAGAACCAACTCAACAAGATGTAGGCACCAACCTACTGGAGACACCAATATCCAAAAATGGGCACCAACTCAATAAGATATGTCTAGACACCAATCCAAGATATTCATACATAGAGTACTTCTAACTTCACCTGCATTCTTCATTCCACAAACAATCCTTAAAACCCTAGCAAGCCTCATAACATCATTCCCAAAATGTAAACATCCATTGATGACAACATCCACTAATGGAAACATTCAATAATGGAAACATCGACCGTTGAAAATATCCACTGATGACAACATTACAACCTCAAAACAGTGCACACAGTAGCATCACAAACCTTCAATCCTTCATAGTGCACCTTGAGAAGAAGAGAGACCTCGAGAAAATATTTTAGACTTCTCTTGCAAACTAGAAAGACACCCATACAACTTTAGTGCACCTCAGTCTTGATATCTTACTTGGTTTCTCTACTAAGACAAAAATATATTTTGTATTTATAGTACTTTTGTCCCCACTTTTAGGGATGACCTATAAATATTGTCTGAGCTAACCTTAATTTTTTGGCTGGGTTATCGAAAGGAAAAATTCTTATCTCCTCATTCTTATGGATTTAGAGGGAATTCCATATAATATTGGAAATGTCTCAGAATAATATTTCCAACCATATAACCTATTCTCCCAATTGAGCTAGGTATGTAGGGTAAACATTCCTTCAAATATAGGGTATCTAAATTGATCATCAAAAATCCAAAAGTAATACTTTCAACAATCTCCATCTCACAATATTTATCTTGGACATTTGTAGGCTTGTAATATTTATCTTGGACATCTTTCCTTGTCTTTGACATCAATGACAATAATATTTCTAACAATCTCCCCCTTTGTCATTGATGACAACCCTTAGTCAATTCTCTAATACTCCCTGTGTCTGCAACTCTCCTTATGTCTACAATTCTTCCTATGTCTGCAACGTCTCCCCCTTTGAAATCAATGGAAAATGACTACTCCCCCTAAGCTTGTGATTCCCTTTACTTACAAGACGAGAGAGTTATCACTCCCATACAAAAATTTTCTCATTTGACTTTATCGAGTATGTATACATCTCTTGAGTTTTTGTTTTCATTTTCCACTAATATTTCTGAATTTTCTTTCCGTATCTCACACCCTTTAGAATTAAATGTGAGTTTGCAACCTTGATCACACATTTGGATGATACTTATAAGATTATACTTTAACCCTTCAACATACAAGACATTTTTTTTCTTAGTCTTTCCATTATTAAGATTAACAATACCTTTTCCAACTATCCTTGTAGAAGCCTTATCTCCAAAAGTAACATTACCTCCTTTTTATTCCTTCAAGGTGAGAAAATTGGTTTGGTTTCCTTTCATGTGTTTTGAACATCCACTTTCAATGTACTATTGGTTCCTTTCATTTTGAGCATAAAGTGAAAGTCCACATTCTTCCTTCTTCGGTTGCACACCCTGGTGTATTCTTCTCTATGCTTGGTAAGAACATCTTCTTCCTTTTTTTTGTTTATGAGACTTTATCATGTTGCTTCTATAGTCACGTGCTATGTGCCCGTAGTTATTTCACTTATAAAATTTAGTATCAAGTAGAGAAGCAAATGAATTGTACTTTATGTTAGAAGACCCATGAGAACTTTTGGTTTTGTTGCTCACATAATCATCCTTTGAGGTTTTGTAAGAATCTCTATTTCTATCTCTCACATGATCACTTCTTGCATAATATCTACAATCTATTGCTTTATGACCAAAATTATTGCAAGAAAACCAATAGCCAAGAAACACATTTTGGTACTAGTTTGTGAAAATACTTTGTGGTGGAACAATTCTTCTGAACTCATTGTTGTTGTTCTTGTGAGAAGAAATGGGTTTGTATTGGTCATCATTTCCTTTTTTTTATTTCTTTCATTGTTGATAGAGCCTTTGAGAATATAAGCATAACTTTCATGCTTTTCTTCATTTTATTTTTATGATAGATTTGTGGCATTAATGCTTGCATCTCCCTCGTTGGTATTTTGTTTACCATCATAGCCGAGACATTTCTTGATGAATGGTGACCTTTGAAAACTGAGAATATTATCTAATATTTCAATACTCTTTCCAAACTTCAAGCTTCTATTCAACTGATCAATTATTTTCTCTAGTTCTTTTCTTAAGGAAACTATTTCAGCTTCTAGCTTCTCACAATTTCCTTCATTTTCTTTCAGCTGGATTCTCACCACTTCTTCTGTCCTCTTTGCCTCTTCTAATTTAGTCTTAAGGATAATAATTGTGTTCTCTATTTCTTCAAGATCATGATCCTTCTTTTCATGTTTCTACAATTTCTTCTTCTACTTCATTTTCTTAAGTTTGTCTATTTTTTCTAAGGCACTGAAGATTTTTGCTTCAACATCTCCTTCTTTTGAATTTTGTTTTTCTTTCTGAATATCTTCATTTTCTTCACCAACAATCTTTGTTTCCATGGTTTTGGAGAGGAATTATTCTTCAATTTTTTTTTAGTTTGTCCCAAATCTGTTTAGCCGATGTACACTTCATTACATTAATAGTCTTAGAATATGATAGGACACTCAAGATGGAATCTCTTGGTTTTGCAATGTTTTCACTTGAATCCTTCCTAACTTCATCTGTATAACCTATTGTGACTAATTCCAAAATACCAAACCCAAGGGATTGCAAATATATCTTCATTCTTATACTCCACGTTGCATATTTTTTTCCATCAAATAAAGGAACTTTGTTTTTAGGGAGACCTTCCCTACAATCCATATGTGCTAAAGATCTTCCTTCCAGTGGTTAAATGTTTTCTAAAAGAACCTGCTCTGATACCAATTTTTAAACTTATGCTTATACTGAGAGGGGGGGATGAATCAATATAACATACTTTTTACTTTATTGAACCATTCATCAATCATTAACTAGCTAAGAAACAATGATCACATATAAACTCAAATCACAATGCACATAGTTTAACATGGAAACCCGATCAAGAGAAAACCATAAAAACTATATTTATAAATGTCTATAGGAACCAACCTACTTTTGCAAATATTGTAGGCACCAACCTACTGGAAATACGAATCCCCTTAATTGAGGACCAACTCAGCAAGCTGTAGGAACCAACCTACTGGAGACACCAATCTCGTCAACTAAGCACCAACTCAACAAGATGTAGGCACCAACCTAATGGAGGCACCAGTCTCCTCAACTAAGCACCAAATCAATAAGATATGTGTAGACACCAATATCCTCAACTAAGAACCAAATCAATAAGATATGTGTAGACAAAAATCCAAGATCTTCATACACAAAGTACTTCTAATTTCAACTGCATGCTTCATTACATAAACAATCCTTCAAACCCTAGCAAACCTCATAACATCATTCCCGGAATGTAATCACTAACAACAACATTGATGAAAAAATCCATTGAATACAACATTACACCCTAAAAAAAGTGCACACGACAACGTCACATACCTTTATTCCTTCATCAGACACCTTGAGAACAAGAAAGACCTCAAGAAAATCCCTTATAATTATCTTTCACACTAGAAATACACGCTAGAACCTTTAGCGCACCCATACTTCATCTCTTTCTTGGTTTCTCTACTAATGAAAAAATATATCCTATATTTATAGTAATTATGTCCCCACTTTTAGGGTAAGTGATCCCTCATGGCTCTAGAATTCCATTGATCCATCATTTGCTCAATTTGGGTATTGAGATCAGGAGTTATGCCTCCCAGAAGATAGCACTCAATAACCTGCGATCTAGCCTCCATGTGGATTCTTCATCGTAGATCTCTGATATACTCGTCTATTTTATCCCACATGCATGTGGAAGGGTTAGATTGATTTGTTTATAAGAAATAAGGAACCCTTTTTCATTTGTGCATGAAGCATGACGAGCCATGGAACCCTGGATAGTTTGCGTGTGATGCAAATTTTTGCTATCAGGACCTCATGAGAATATCGTTCACTAGAATGGAAATCACTTGGGAGTTAAGGGAGCAGGAAGGTATTCTAACCTGATGCATAGTGGGTTGGTGGCTTGGTGGCCCAGTGCCTGATGGGATTATGGTCAAGCAGAGTCGAGGGTGTTCTCACTAGTGACCAGTGGACCAGACTAGAGTCGAATCAATGGGAGTTGGATGGAAGCTTACATTGGGTGCTTGGTGGCTTGATGGCCTAGTGGACTACACTAGAGTTGAATGGTGGGGAGTCAGATGGAATCCTGTGCAGGGTGACCCGTGATGGGTGGGCTGGTGCGCCAGGTCAGATTCAAATGACGGGGAGTTGGATGGAAGCCTATGCTGGGTGAATGATGATCGGTGGGTTGGTGGACTGGACCAGAGTTGAATGATAGGATTTGGATGGAAGGTTGTGTTGAGCACTCAACACACCCTAAAAATCCTATGTCAATTTTTTACCTTTTTGGGTACCACTTGATCTTTGCACTATCTGATTCGATTTCCTTTTGAGAAATGTTTTATTTTTTCTTTTTCTTTTTACTCTCATTAGATATTCAGGTTTGTTTTACTTTATAAAACCCCATGAATTAAAAAGGCTTAACACTTAAATAAAGAATCAATAGCCAAAACACTTCACCCGACGCGCTTAAGATTCAACATCAGAAGGAATTATTAGAAATAAAATAGCCACTCGAGAAACCTTAGTCACCCAACACCAATCTTCATCGATATCAGAAGAAGTAAGTTTTGTTTGTGCCAAAGTTCTGCATAAGGATATCGCTGATAGCCGATTCCTCTTTGACATCAGTAAGAGGCAAAGGGATTAGATGTTAAAGAGGAAGGAAACGATATTGTCGATAGTCATTACCCGACACACTTATCGTAATCGAGGAAGACCTAAAGAATCGAAATGATCATTCTGACCACGCTAAAGAGTTCCCCTGATTGCCGATCTCCGATGTACTTTGACATCAAGAGTTTTTCAAGGAAGCTAGTCCATAGAAAAACATGTGATAGGTATTGCCGATCGTCAATCCCAGATAATTTTTAGCATCGACACTTTAAGGTATGTTTTAAACCAAATGACTTAATGAAAACCCCAACTCTGATTGATACACATGGATTAGGCCCCCTGTCTTCAATGTCACGTTATTTTCTAGATTGGAGAACCGTACGACCTAGTTTTACCCTGAGTCAATCTTGGTTCCCTAGGTCCAAGTCACACCTTCGAGTCTATTTTTCCACGTCAGCATTGTACGATGATATTGATTGGCGTTGGATATTTTGCGAGGGACATTGACGAAAACATTCATAGCACAATGTTGATCCCCAATCCACCCACTAAGAAAGCGACATGATGGGACATTTTAGCATTAGATATGATTAGATTTTGAGCATTTAAGGGGATAATTAATACTAAATATTGCATTAGTTGCTACTTCGTGTGTGAATCAAAACAACTGTTTGAAATTATTGATAGGACACATCACCCTCCGCACCTCCACCGTCAACCCATGATGAATTTAAGTTGCAGAGTTTCGGTGGAAGATTTGTTTGAATTTAACTCATCACCCGAATTAAATGGTTGATACGACATGGTAAGTTCTTCCCTGGTTTAAATTCTCTTGAGCCATTGTAAATGAAACAATTATGTGCAGAAAGAAGTTTCAGAGTATCCAGAGAAAGCGAGATGAGCAATTCGAAAGATGCAGAGTTCCCATGAGTATCAAATAGCCAGGTTTAGCAAGATTTATAGGTATGTATCCAAGTTTGTGATTTTTATGTGGCTACGGTTTATATATTTGTTATCCGGTTGTGTTATTTGCATTGTATCTAAACTTTAATTTTTCAGTTGCAAGAACAATTATGCCAAGGAAGCCGAACACTAGACGATCACCGAGGGCACCGAAGCTGAAGGAGCTAGAGGTAGGCGAAGGTTCCTCTCAAGGGGTCACAAAAGAGTTGCAATACACCCCAAGGCTGGAACTAGTCATTAAGACATATACAAAGAAGGTTTTCATTCAACCTCCGGTCTTTGGAGACATAGAGGCAAGCACAGGGACCAAGGCGACACTCCCACATTGGGGAGAACTCTTCAAAAATATCAGTCGAGAAGAATTCCCGGAATATATCCTGCACAGTGACCCAGATGTGAGAAAGCTTGATGACAAAGCTTTTTCAAATATCCAACGATCGTACTTGCACATGGTAGCAAGAAGAACTCTAGTGTTCCCCTGCATTGGAGGTCCAGAAATATTACAAACTTCGAGACCTCGAGGAGCAGTTGAATACAAATTTTGTTGTGAATTTCTACGAGTGCCACGACACCAGACGGGTGATGGCCTCATGGTGCAGAGAATATAAGAAGTACACCAACCGGAGCATCGGTTGGTACCAGATGACCAACTTAAGGGAGACATACATCTACCTGATGGCTCTCATCTACCGATTGTATGGGGAGAAAGATTGCTCCAGATTTTTAGAGGCATGGATTCCCCTAGCTTACACAGTGGCCATTTCCAAGAGTGTCTTCAATTGGGGAGACATCATTTATTTGCAACTGAGCATCTACATACAATAGGTTCATATGATGAAGGAAGGAGAGACACCATCCTTCTACATGGCTTCATACCTATTGGATGTCATGTGTGCTAGAAACATCTTTTCTGGAACGAACTTGAGCTAGCACGTCGCAGAACTCCCAGTCCATGTATATTTCAGCATCTTATGGGAGAATAAGTACAAAAACTCATACTCCCTCATCTACGATGAATTCATCGCAGGTATTTATTTTATTCTTTTCAAGAAATAATTCCTGAGACTATCAACAACGACCAAAAAGATGATATCAAAGGTCGGCCACTAGTATCTAGATGAGAACAATACCTATATCAGGGTATTCGGGGCCACCGAAGCACCTCATCTCCTTCCAGCGCATGTCCCTGACTGCCTTGTAGGGGGAGAGATATGCTACTAGACCATCCTGCAAGGCTACAACGCCACTCTTGTCAAGGACAAGAAAAGGGCGTTCATACCCTATGGTTTCCATGTAGGATTCTACATGGTGAAGGACACCACTCAAGACAAATAAGAAGGGTTGAGACAATTAGAGTTCATATTCCAGACTGGTCGATTATGCAAGAATGATCCAAAGGGCCTAGTCTTGAAACATGCCTCACAAGTGTCGTACTATTGGCCATACACCCACAACAAATTTAAAGATGAAGTCTTCATAGAAAATGCCCAGGATTGGGACGAAGTGGTGGCAAGGATGGACAAATCCAAAATGACCAGGTTCAAATCCATGAGCCTGGATGAATAGGTGACGATCATAGAAGAATCGGCTTAAGGGGCCCTCAGAGCCAAAGAAGAAATGATAGAAGTCGAAGAAGAAAAGGTCCCCCTAGTAGCTCTGTTGCAAGATAGAGGCTTCCCTATGAATCAAGATGTGTGGGAGAGGGGGTTACTCATGATAGAATAAGCAAAAAAGATAATTGATCAGCTGCAAGATGACCCGAACCTCACAAGCATGACAGGGTCCCCTGTTGACAACCCAGATGAAAGCCAGATAGGCCCAAGCGGCCTTGAACTGAAAGACGTTGATGAAATTGCTGGGTTAGACAACCCTGAAATCACAATGATGCAGGCTGGATCACCAGTGGGTGTTTTAGCTCAGCCAAAGACAGTCGGGGTATCAGTGGGAACAAGTGCACTAGACCCCCTTCGAGAATTAATAAAAATATATGATGACAATGAGAGCTCAGAGGTATCCCTTGTGACCCCTGTAGATATCATAGAGGAAAAGGAGCTAGAGAAGACATCTTCTGCAGCTCTTGATGCTCGAATTCAGGGGCTTCCATAGAATGAACAAGAAGTCAAGAGTGTCTTAGACACTGATTTTCCCAATGCACCGGAGACCCAAGCGGATAGTCTGAAGAATGAGCCAGCGTCGGGCGAACAAAAGGAAGAAGCTCCACAACAGGAAATCAACATCTCAATGGCCGATGATCAAGTAAGTACCAATCCTACCCCGATGCCTCAATTTCAATCAGTACTGAACTCCTGAATGAGCGACAAACAAAATTCGGGCCTTCGGAACATAAGAAGGAAGTTCAAGAACCCAATCTTGAATAGATATATACCATCGGGAGTCTGGGGAATACACTCACCTATGGAGATCAACAAATCCCCGAACCCATGGATGAAGTAGCTGACATACATGCCATAGCTTATGAACAGAAAATAAAATCTATTGTGCAGAGAACCACCAAGAAGAGGAGGATCACTCAATATTGCTCCATCCTCATCACCACAGAGGAAAATTTGATAAATACAGAGCATGCCAAAACATCTGAAATTATCGGCACAGGGATGGCAATCTCAGATGCCACACTGGACAGAGAAAAAAGGGATGAAGAGGAATTGGCCACTACCCTGAAAGAGTTAGAACATCTACTCCATTCGGAAAATTATTACCAGGATACCACACAAGCCGCGTTGTTCCTGAGGAACGAGTTCCAAGAAACCTATAATAAATTTTCAAATGAGCGACATCTGTTCACTGCAAGAATATTTGAGTACTAAGAAGACACCCTCATGGCACTGGAAACGTGTAAAGATATGGATTGGTCGTATGAGAAAGCTCACCAAGTCGTGGAAAGGATCGACTACATCAACGTCGTTCAATAGGGCTGAGATGTCGAAGAGCATGGCATTTAGGTATTCAGAGATATTAACATCGACCACATAAAAAAATCGGCCGATTATTGGGTGAGAATGACCCAAGAGCCTCATCGGGAGATCCACAAAAAGTGGGCCAAAACTATCTCCACGCTAACTCCCATCACCACCCTAACCAAAAAACTAGGTGTCCTAAAAACTTTAGCCAGAAGAGCCATAAGAATCTTTGACGAGACACACCTAGAACAAGAAAAACACCACCTCTCAGTTGTCTTTAAGAACATAGGTTATAAACACAAAGACATTACAAACGCAATAAATAAAGCCCTTGAAAAAACTAGCAAAAACCCTAACCCTCTAGAAGACCAGAACCCCAATAGAAAGGCCTACCTACCTTACATCCAAGGATTTATCGACAAGATTGAAAATATCCTTAGCAAGAAAGAGATCAAGACCTCCTTCAAACCACATGAAACCATCAAACAAAATATGAGATCTGTTAAAGACAAACCTGACCCTCAAAAAGGAAAAGGAGTTTAAAAGATAGAATGCTCATGCAGAGAATGCTACATCGGTGAAATTGGTTGTTCCTTCTAGATTAGGATCGAAGAACATGGAGCTAACATAAAGAATGAATGCATTCGCACCTCTGCCTTAGTAGAACACTTCCTTAAAACAAAACACCACGTTCGCCTAGAAGACACCAAAATTCTGGCCAAAGAAGAACACCTCTTTAAACGATGGATTAGAGAAGCATTCGAAATCCATAAGCACCCAAGAAACCTAAACAGAGACAATGGCCTAGACTTAAGTAAAAACTGGTTCCCCTTGATTCATAAAAATAAGAGAAAAAACAAATGAGTAACTCCACCTAATTTTTTTATTAATTAATTAATAACACCAACAAACTAATATTAACTAACCCTAAACCTAATAACACTAATCAAAATATAATACAACTACATCTATTAAAATAACTTAATATTCACTCCTAACTTATAGAACCATTAAACAAACACCATTAAATATTTTAGGGTTTCTTAATAAAACAAAATTAATGAATAAAAAGTTCAACACTTAAAAGCCTATTAAATACTAACAACATCATAATAACCTCTTCTTTCTAATGAATACAAAAAAAAATTCTTTTCTAAAAATCACACCTTTAAAAACACTTTAATAATGGTTAATTTATTAATCAATAAACCTCAACTTTCTTATAAACATCATTAAAATAAGTATACTAGGGTTTTCTAAATAAAATCACTGTCAAAATAATAAAAAATACATTCTAATTAATGATTACAAAATAATTATAAAAAACAAAAATTTAAAATAAAATTAAAAGATCTTAATAAAGAATTTTAAATAAAAATTCTAAAGAAATTTTTAGAAAACCCTAAATTTAATTAAACTAAATAAACCTAATCTAAAATATTCACCTAAAGACTCTAGATGACACAAAATTTCCTGTAAAACATAGATATTTATAACCATCTCTTCTCACAATTAAACCCAGGCTTCCTGTCTTGATGATGGGTCCTGATATGGATCTGAAACGTCGACATTCAATTGATACTACTGTGGTTTTTTCGAATTCGCCTGAAAATACTCCTCACCACAGAAATCTCAACAATCAGATTATCTCCTTGTATAGAAGGGACACTCTGCATGAAATCTGCCATTTAGAAAAGATCAGGGTAACAATTATGAGAAGGGTTGCATATTTGGAGTTTTTAAAAAACTATAGAAATGAAAACTTATTGCCCAGGTTCATGTAGATCCAACATAGATCTAGAAATAAATGGAACAACACTGATTTCTTTAAACTGGGTTTATCCTTAGTTAGGAACGAAATAAGGAAGAATAGGTTCTACCTCGACTCCCTATCCAAGAACGCTTTCAAACTGCATTTTAAACTTGCGCAATCCATTAGGCCCGAACTATGGAGAACCCTTGACTCCATCACTGCCATTAAATATGAAAAAAAATACAAATGATCCCGTATCAGGTAGAACTCCAAACTCGAACATTTTCTTGACAGAAAAAACAATAAATAAGACACCAACGCTAAGACAATAGTCAACCTCTCATCGTACGTACCATACGTAGCCAAAATTCGCATTTTAGAGAAAGGCCTCAACTACATGGTCTCCCCAATCTCTATCCCAGTCAAAAAAATTATTTTTTGCGTAGAAGACAACATCCAAAACCTTACGGATGAGGAAAACGACATAATTAGACAAGACTGTTCAATCATACTATGCAAGGAGAGACCTCTGAAAATCAACATCAGTAAAGAAGAACGCACAACCTAGAAAAACCTCAACAACCAAACTAGTTGAGGTTTGTCTTTGCTCCACGTTCTTAAGTTACCAAGGAGAATTCTATGAACAGACTAGCGGTGTAGCAATGGGATCCCCATTATCCCCCATTGTTGCCAATCTTTTCATGGAAAACTTTGAAAAGAAAGCCCTAGACTCCTTTCCCCTGAAACCAACAAGGTGGAAAATATATGTCAATGACACTAATGTACTCTGGCCCCATGGGAGAGAAGAATTACAACATTTCTTTCAACATCTAAACAACATCTCATAAGAAATAAAATTCACTATGGAGCTCGAAGAGAATGGTAGAATCCCCTTTATATATGTTCTAATCAATAGAAAAAGCGATGGGAATCTAGGTCATACGGTCTATAGAAAAATGACCCACACTGAAAACTATCTCTACGTTAACTTCCATCACCACCCTAGCCAAAAACTAGGTGTCCTAAAAACTTTAGCCACAAGATCCATAAGAATCTCTGATGAGACACACCTATAACAAGAAGAAGACCACCTCTCAGTTGTCTTTAAGAACATAGGTTATAAACATAAAGACATTACGAATGCAATAAATAAAGCCCTCGAAAAAACCAGCAAAAACCCTAACCCCATAGAAGACCAGAACCTTAATAGAAAGGCCTACCTACGTTACATCCAAGGAGTTACTGACAAGATTGCAAACATACTTAGCAAGAAAGAGATCAATACCACCTTCAAACCACATGAAACCATCAAACAAAATATGAGATCCATTAGAGACAAACCTGACCCTCACAAAGGCAAAGGAATTTACAAAATAGAATGCTCCTGCGGAGAATGCTACATCGGTGAAACTAGTCGCTCCTTCCAGATTAGGATCAAAGAACATGGAGCTGACATAAAGAATGAACGCATTTGCACCTCCGCCTTAGCAGAACACTCCCTTAAAACAAAACACCACGTTCACCTAGTTGACACCAAAATTCTGGCCAAAGAAGAACACCTCTTTTAACGACAGATTAGAGAAGCAATCGAAATATGTAAGCACCCAAGCAACCTAAATAGATACAATGGCCTAGACTTAAGTGAAAACTAGTTCCCCTTGATTCATAAAAATAAGAGAAAAAACATATGAATAACTCCACCTAAAAAAATTATTAACTAATTAATAACACCAACAAACTAAGATTAACAAACCCTAAACCTAATAACACTAATCAAAATACAATACAACTATATCTATTAAAATAACTTAATATTCACTCCTAACTTATATAACCACTAAACAAACACCATTAAATAATTTAGGGTTTCTTAATAAAATAAAATTAATGAATATAAATTTTAACACTTAAAAACCTATTAAATACTAACAACATCATAATAACCCCTTCTTTCTAATGAATACAAAAAACTTTATTTTCTAAAAACCACACCTTTAAAAACACTTTAATAATGGTTAATTTATTAATCAATAAACCTCAACTTTCTTATAAACACCATTAAAATAAGTAGATTAGGGCTTTCTAAATAAAATCACTATCAAACTAATAAAAAACACATTCTAATTAATGATTACAAAATAATTAAAAATAAAATAAAATAAAAATATCTTAATAAAGAATTTAAAATAAACTTTTAGGCGACACGAAAGTTTCTGCAAAACTTAGATATTTATAACCATCTCTTCTCACAATTAAATCTAGGCTTCCTCTCCTAATAATGGGTCGTGATATGGATCTGAAACGTCAACATTCAATTGATACCACTATGGTTTTTTCGATTTCACCTGAAAATACTACACACTTGTTGATTAGTCCCTGAAATGCTACGTTCATGGCCCTATGGTAGGTTTCCCCTGCATTGATTAACCCAAAGGGCATGTGTTTATAAGAGAAGGTTCCCCTCTTGGTTCAGAAGGTAGTTTTCAAGCGGTCTTCTTCTGAAACTAGAACCTGGTTGTAACCTGAGAAACTGTTCAGTAGGGAGAAACTCTCAGAGACATGGTCTGCAAGAGTTGTTCCATTGGTGGGATTGGGTAGTTGTCATTTTCTGAAGCTCCGTTGAGGTTTCTGAAATCTATGCATAAGTGGATCTCCCTAGACTTTTTTCTTATAGGAACCAAATTTTCTACCCATACAAAGTGTCTAACATCGAAGATAATTTTGGCATCTAATAGATTCTTTAACTCCTGACACATGAGGGGCTCCAGGGATGGGTGGTATTTCCGGAGCTTCTATTGGAAGGGTTTTACTTTAGGATTTAAAGGGATAGTGTGTTGAATGATACGGGTATCATAAGTTTTCAGATCTCGGTAGGAACACACAAAGATATCTTGAGATTGTCTGAAAAGTTTGAGGTAGGCCTTCCTTTCCTCTTTAGATATTGTCTTGCTGAGGTTTACGTTTTTTGGGTTTTCTGGGGTTCCAAAATTTATAGTTTCATGCATGGGACAGGAACTATCGGTTTTCACATTTTTTGAGCACTTAAATCTTTCCCTTAGGTCAAAAAGGTTTTCTAAATTGGATATCCCCTTTGGTATCGTGTGAGACTTCGATTTTTCATTCGATTGAGCTATCTGAGGATCAGTTCTTGCTGATTGTTCCTAGAATATTTCATCGTCAATAGCCAAGTCTATAAAATTATCCCGATTGGTCAAAAAGTTTATAATTTGTTCATCTCCTTCAAAAACCTTCTAATTAGAAATATTGTTGGGCACCAAGGGTTTGTGGAGAAATTCTATAGTGAACCGGGAGGCTTCATAATCTTCTAAAGGTGATAGCCTTGAAGTAGCGGTGGCCAGGGAATCAACAAGGATGTTCTTTGCTCTAGGAATCCTTGTAATGTTGAAGGCTTCAAAATGATCTATTAGCCTGTGCACTTCATGTTGGTAATTTTTCAGGTGTGGAGAATTGCAATGTATAGTATTTCTTACTTGTCTAACGATGATTTCAGAATCTTCAAAAACCTTCACTTGTTTAATGTTCAAGTCCATCGCTTTGATTATCCCTTGTACTATAGCTTCATATTCAGCGATATCGTTTGTGCATTCAAACTCTAATCTACAAGACAAGAAATGTCATTTACCTTTTGAATCAATGAGGATGCACCCCACCCCAAAACCTTCTTGCAATTTAGAGCCATAAAAGTATAAGGTCCAAACTTGTGGGTAAAACCTATCAGCCTCCTCTTTCTTGTCACTTCCCTTTCCCCTTCATGTTCGTTTCATGATTTCCAATGCAGGTTCTTGACATAAGAGGGTTTCCTCTGTCGTCGTTGACAATTCCTAAACAATGATTCTTGATAGAAGAGGTTATCCATTTTTGTTTGAAGATTGTGTTTAGATAGAAAATGGTTGACCTCAAATCATGCGACATGGCGAACTCTATTCCTAACTCGTCATTCACATACAACAAAAGAAACCTTGGGGAACTCGCGGTTGTTTCAATGGATTCTCTATCTGACCTGCAAAGATGTACAACTTCAGAGAAACACAAAAGTGGCTGCCTGGTGAAAACCTTAAGGTAAATACGGTAAGATGGAAAGGACTACATGTACCTCAGAGGCAGAGCTAGCAAAAGTTCACCTTAACCATCTCATTCTTGCAAATAACATATGTCCTCCTCTCCCACTCGCTTAGGGCATTCTCCCGAAAAATAAAATCAACTATATCTAATGAGCGCAGAGTAGGAGAGGGTATGCAGATATCTCCATAGGGGCTATGGATGCTCGCTGGTAGTGAACCAAGGTCTGTGACGTCGGGGTGACTCCGCCAGGGCTATGGATGCTCGCTGGCAGTAGAGAAACACCGTAGAAAATGAATAAGGGTAACTAAAACACCTAGTGCCAGTGAAATCTTTACTAGACTCTTGTCAAAGGGGGCGTGAGTTAGGGTTACAGGAAACAAAGGTTGAATAAAGGTTGAAAACCTCACAGGCATGCTCAGATGTGTCAACCGGGGAATTTCAAATGAAAGGATGAAAAGGGCTCTGATAAAAACCAGCTAAGTTCTTCACCAACTTTTGCATCAGTTGAGCCCAATGGAGGAATAAAGATTCTTCTTTTCACCCAGTAAGTCTCCATTTTTTGAGCACTCAACACATCCTAAAAATCCTATGTCAATTTTTTACCATTTTGGGTACCACTTGATCTTTGCACTATCTGATTCGATTTACTTTTGAGAAATGTTTTGTTTTTTCTTGTTCTTTTGACTCTCATTAGCTATTCAGGGTTGTTTTACTTTATAAAACCCCATGAATTGAAAAGGCTTAAGACTTAAATAAAGAATAAACAACCAAAACACTTCTCCTGACGTGCTCAAGATTCGACATCGGAAGGAATTCTTAGAAATAAAAGAGCCACTCGAGAAACCTTAGTCACCGAGCATCGATCTTCATCGACATCGAAAAAAGTAAGTTTTGTTTGCGCCAAAGTTCTACATAAGGATATCGCCGATAGACGATTCCTCTTCGACATCGGTAAGAGACAAAGGGATTAGATGTTAATGAGGAAGGAAATGATATCTCCAATAGTCGTTACCCGACGCTTACCAGAATCGGGGAAGACCTAAATAATCACAGTGATCATTCTGACCACACTAAAGAGTTCCCCAGATTGCAGATCTTTGATGTACTTCAAAATTGAGACTTTTTCGAGGAAGCTAATCCGTAGAAAAACTTGTGATAGGTATCGTTGATCGCCGATCCGAGATACTTTTTGGCATCGACACTTTAATGTATGTTTTAAACCAAAGGACTTAATGAAAAACCTGACTTTGATTGATACACATGAATTATGCCCTCTGTCTTCAACGCCACGTGTCTTTTCCAGATTGGAGAACTATATGGCCTAGTTTTACCCCGAGTCAATCTTGGTTCCCTAGGTCCAAGTCACACCTCTGAGTCAGTTTTTCCACGTCAGCATTGTATGATGAGATTCATCAGCGTCAGAGCTTTTGCAAGGGACATAAAAAAAAACGTTCATAGAACAATGTCGATCCCCGATCCACCCACTAAGAAAGTGACACGATGGGATGTTTTATCTTTAGATATGATTAGATTTTGAGCATTTAAGGGGATAAATAATACTAAATCTCGCATTAGTTTCTACTTCGTGTGTGAATAAAAACAACCATTTGAAATTATCGATATACCACATCACCCTCCGCGCCTCTTACATCAACCCACGATGAATATAAGTTGTAGAGATTCGATAACAGATTTGTTTGAATTTCACTCATCACCCGAATTAAATGGTTGATACGCCCCAGAAAGTTCTTCCCTAGTTTAAATTATCTTGATCCATTGTAAATGAAACCATTCTGTGTGAAAAGAAGTTTTAGAGCATCCAGAGAAAGAGAGATGAGCACTTTGAAAGCTGCAGAATTCTCGTGAGTATCAAATAACCAGGTTTAGCAAGCTTTATAGGTATGTATCCAATTCTCTGATTTTTACGTGGCTACGGTTTATATATTTGTTATCCGATTGTGTTCTTTTCATAGTATATAAACTTTAATTTTTCAATTGCAGGAACAATTCCACGAAGGAATCCAAACACTAGACGATTACTAAGGGCGTCGAAGCTGAAGGAGCTAGAGGTAGGCGAAGGTTCCTCTCCAGGGGTTGCAAAACAGTTGGAATACACCCCAAGGTCGGAACCAATCATTAAGGCATCTAAAAAGAAGGTTTTCATTCAACCTCTATCCTTTGAAGACACATAGGCAAGCACAGGGACCAAGGCGACACTCGCACATTGGGGAGAAATATTCAAAAAGATCAGCCAGGAAGAATTCTCGGAATATATCCTGCACAGTGACCCAGATGTGAGAAAGCACGACGACAATGTTTTTTTGAATCTCCAATGATCGTACCTGCACATGGTAGCAAGAAGAACTTCGGTGTTCCCCTACATTGAAATTCTAAAGTGTTTCATCAACCACACACACAAATAGAAGTGTTTAATAAATGATAACAATGGTGGGTGTGTCGGGGTCTTCCTTCTGGTAGAGGTCCATAAATATTAAAAAATTTTGTTGAACAAATGAGAGGGGGGGTGAATCAGTTGTTCCCGAGCTTAAACAATTATGCTTCTTTTAAAATATTTATAAGGCACTCAATGATGATCACAATAATGCAGGGAAATGAACAATGGCACATTCAACATTAGTCACATATATGAGAAACACAGAGACAGATATTTCCCAAGGAAACCCATACAGGGTAAAAACCTCTTCTTCTTTATATGATAAGTATTATTTACATTCTTCACATTATCATACATATGAGCACCAACTCATTGTGAGGCTACAACCTCTGTTTTGCAAGATGAAACTTGTTGAGAGCACCAACTCTCTGTTTTTCTCTAGCACCCACTAGAAGAAAGCACCAACTCCCTGGTTTCTCTAGCACCAACTAGAAGGAAGAACCAACTCTTTGGTTTCTCTAGCACCGACTAGAAGGAAGCTACAACTCCCTGTGTTCAAGCACCCAATTGAACCTTTGAGGAAAACATTCCTCCCTAGAACCTCCCTACCACCCTGGATTATCAATATGAAATACTGAAACCTATTACAGTGATATAGTGTTCAATAACAACTTTCCAGTCTCATCACTATTCTACTTCATTTCGTTGTTCTATCTGCCTCACTGCCTTCCTGCACACCTGACTTGCACTGTCACACATAAGTCTCTTCGCATCCTCTGGTAGAAACCATTAATGGTTTCTAGCAGTTACACTGTGAGGATCAACATTATCCCTCCGATCGTGCTCATGTTCACCTCCATTTTTGGATTAACTCTGATGAGTTCTTGCATTATTTACCCGTTTCGCTCTTTTTCAATTCGAATATTTTGCAATGAGACATCTTGAGTCTCCATGTCACGAGTTCCGAAACTCTGAAACGAAGATTTTATGCACTGGCTCCCTCCATTATATGACCATGGCTATGACCAATTTCTTGTTCATAACATGCTTTTCACGATTTTGCATTTCGCCTTTTCGTTAATTCCGTTGTGAAGTTTCTCGACTTTCCAAGTCGCGATCCCCAAAACGCCGAAAGGAAGCTTGTCTTCACATACTCTTCTCTTCATCTCTTCGATGGTGTGACCACTGGCTGAGACCACACGCTTATGCATAAAGCGCTTTCGCAATTTTGCATTTTGTGAATCTGGAGATGAGGCATCTCGACTCTCCAAGTCGCGATCCTCGAAACCCTGAAATGGAGCTTATCTGAACTGAATCCTTCCCTTCTTCTAACCACCAGTGGTGACCACAGGCTGTGCCAAAAAGGTGCTTCATATTTCACGAGTTTATAAACTTCATCGAGTATGATCGATGGTTGAAATCTCCATAGATCCGACGGTCCAGATCTTATCGCGATCTCGCATCTCACTGTTCCTTAGATGGAGGTTCTCGTCACTCCAAGTTGCGATAGGTGAAACTCCGAGATGGAGCTCAGATCGACGGTCCACGTTCTTGGTGAATTGACAGTCCAGATCTTATCGTGAATTCGCATCTCGCGGTTCCTTAGATGGAGGTTCTTTTCACTCCAAGTCGTGATAGGCAAAGCTTCGAGATGGATCTTAGATCAATGGTCCAGAACCCTTGATGATATGATGGTCCAGATATTATCGTGAGTTCGCATCTCACAATTCCTGTGATGG
>ML797393.1:142891-156787 GCA_009831015.1 Picea engelmannii
CCTTATTAGCTAGCACAACTGGCTTTACATAACCAGTATCTACCACATCCCAGACATCTGCACCTAACGACATTATGTAGGTTCTCATTCTAACTTTCCAGAAGGCAAAGTTTGTTCCATTGAACAGAGGGGCCTTATTGGTTAAATTTTCTTCATGGCTTGACATGTTTAAGCTCTAGGATCTACCCTTAGATAAAAGGAGCTGGCTCTGATACCAATTGTTGAACAACTGAGAGGGGGGGTGAATCAGTTGTTCCCGAGCTTAAACAATTATGCTTCTTTTAAAATATTTATAAGGCACTCAATGATGATCACAATAATGCAGGGAAATAAACAATGGCACATTCAACATCAGTCACATATATGAGAAACACAGAGATAGATATTTCCCAAGGAAACCCATAAAGGGTAAAAACCTATTCTTCTTTATATGATAAGTATTGTTTACATTCTTTACATTATCATACATATGAGAACCAACTCATTGTGAGAATACAACCTCTGTTTTGCAAGCTGCAACTTGCTGAGAGCACCAACTCTCTGCTTTTCTCTAGCACCCACTAGAAGAAAGCACCAACTCCCTGGTTTCTCTAACACCAACTAGAAGGAAGCACCAACTCCCTAGTTTCTCTAGCACCAACTAGAAGGAAGCTACAACTCCTTGTGTTCAAGCACCCACTTGAGCCTCTGAGGACAACATTCCCCCTTAGCACCTCCCTACCACCCTGGATTATCAATATGAAATACTTAAACCTATTATAGTGATATAGTGTTCAATAACAGCTTACCGGTCTCATCACTATTCTACTGCATTTTGTTGCTCTGTCTGCCTCACTGCCTTCCTGCACACTTGACTTACGCTGTCTATTCTTATGCCTTTTATGCTATGTGCGCCATGTCCATTCAATGCATAGTTCCTCTTCTATTCAATTCAGCTGCTGCACTTCCCTCCTCCTTCACGCATGAATCAACTTCAACAACAACAACCACAACAACTCCAACAATAACCGCATCTCTTCTCTGTACCGTGTATATATAGCTTCTGTGCATCTTGTGCATGTAGTATTCGCCATTCCTCTACATTCTCATACCATGCCAATCTCCTCCACATCTCAAGTGCTCTGAGTGATCATCATCGTGACTCTTTAGCTTCTCTGGCAGTTCAACCCCTGTGTCTATCATCACTAGGTGTTATGCCGAGATTCCTCTTTATCTCTGGAAGTTGAGACTCTTCGTCTTCTCTATTACAGTCGAGCTCATCCTTTATGTTTCAGTTATGAGCTCCAACCCTCATCCAGCTGTCAATTTCCTCCATTAATCGTCTTCATTCCACTGGAAAATTCCATGTAACTCTTCAGCTCCTCTGGAAATCACACAGAAGTCTCTTTGCATCCTCTGGTAGAAACCATCAATGGTTTCTAGCAGTTACACTGTGAGGATCAACATTAGCCCTCCGATCATGCTCATGTTCACCTCCATCATTGGATTAACTCTGATGATTTCTTGCGTTATTTACCCATTTCGCACTTTCGCAATTCGAAGATTCTGCGATGAGACATCTTGAGTCTCCATGTCACGAGTTCTGAAACTCCGAAACAAAGATTTTATGTATTGGCTCCTTCCTTTATATGACCATGGCTATGACCAAGCGCTTGTTCATAACGTTCTTTTCATGATTTCGCATTTCGCCTTTTCATTAATTCCGTTGTGAAGTTTCTCGACTTTCCAAGTCGCGATCCCCAAAACGTCGAAAGGAAGCTTTTCTGCACGTACTCTTCCCTTCATATCTTCGATGGTGTGACCACCCGCTGAGACCACGTGCTTATGCATAAAGCACTTTCACAATTTTGCATTTCGTGAATTTGGAGATGAGGCATCTGAACTCTCCAAGTCGTGATCCCCGAAACCCCAAAATTGAGCTTATCTGAACTGACTCCTTCCCTTCTCGTGACCACCGACAGTGACCACAGGGTGTGCCAAAAAGGTGCTTCATATTTCACGAGTTTATAAACTTCATCAAGCCTGATCGATGGTTGAAATATCCATAGATCCGACGGTCCAGATATTATCGCGATATCGCATCTCGTTTTTCCTTAGATGGAGGTTCTCGTCACTCCAAGTCACGATAAGAGAAACTCCGAGATGGAGCTCAGATCGACAGTCCACATTCTTGGTCAATTGATGGTCTAGATCTTATCGTGAATTCACATCTCGTGGTTCCTTAGATGGAGGTTCTTTTCACTCCAAGTCGCGATAGGCGAAGCTCCGAGATGGAGCTTAGATCAATGGTCCAGAACCCTTGGTGATCCGACGGTCCATATCTTATCATGAGTTCGCATCTCGTGATTCCTGTGATGGAGATTCCCGTCACTCCAAGTTGTGATACGTGAAACTATGAGATGGAGTTTTGACATGATCTGATCTTCTGCCACGCGTCCCTCTTGGATCAATGGTCAAGATTTTATCGAGACTTCGCAACTCCACGAGCCTTCGCTGTGCCTGATCAAAGATCCATATTTGGCCTCGATCTAATGGTTGATATTATTTCGTGATTTCGCATATCGCGAATTCGATAAGTTAGGGAACCCCATTCCTTTGACTTTCCAGTCAGCGACATGACGATCTTCTGCCACGCGTCCTCTTGATCAACGATCCATGACTATCCCCGATGGACGGCCAGGATTCCTTCACAGTTTTGGGGAGTTGGATGACTCTTGGACTTATCTGCCTTGCAGCTTCACCATATCTAACAACTATTGAGCCTTCATAGATACCCCAGATCCTACGACCCAGATCGTCTCGTGATTTCGCCACTTTGCGATTTCGCTGCTTCGCGATTTCGTCCACCTTTGCAATTTCGCCGCTTCGCGATTTCGCCCACCTTGCAATTTTTTCACTTCGCGATTTCTCCACTTCAGTGGTGAAGTGTTTCGACACTTCAACTCCCGGTATTTGATATTCTAAAATGGAGTTTACTCTTCCATTATCACTGCGCTGTTGATCATGCTGATATTTGCCATCGTTGTTCTTGCCATCAATGACAAGCTTACTCCCAACTGTAAACCTTCCAACAACTTTGAGACCCCAAGGAGCGGCTGAATACATATTTCATTGTGAATTTCTACGAGCATCATGACACCAGCTAGGTGATGGCCTCATTGTTGGGTATATGTGTTATATTCTATGCATGTGTGTGTGTGGGCGCGTCAGATATGACAACTGCGTCTAACGATCCCTACCACTAGAGATCTATTTATGTGCGCCGAGCGCTTTCCTAGGGGGGTCCCATGGGGGAGTAGGTATGCCCCCCCCTGGTTACGCGTAGCATTCGGGGCAGTGCCCCGAATTTTGTTTTTTGGCCGGTTTTTGCTATTTTTAGCGGATTTTGCTATTTTTAGCAGATTTGTAAATTAATCCTGGATTAAGGGATTAGGGTTTTTGTATCTACGGAATACCTAAAAAAATTGTATATATTGTATGGTGAATGGTGAAATTCGAGATATAATGAATATAAGAAAGGTTTTCCTGGTTGAGGGTTTCCGGTATAAAATCTCTATGTACTTTGTGTATGAGCCATTGATTAATTTCTGTCTTACTTAAGAATCTATATGCATTGATTTACTTCGTAGGTTTAAAACTTACACTCATGGTGGAGATAAGATAAGAAGTACACCAATTGGAGCATTGGCTGGTACCAGACGACCAACTTAAGGGAGCCATACATCTACCTGATGGATCTCATCTGCCGATTGTATGGGGAGAAAGACTGCTCTAGAGTTTTGGAGGCATGGATGCCCCTAGCTTACACAGTGGCCATTTATAGGAGCGTCTTCAAATGGGGAGCCATCATTTCTAAGAAACTGAGCATCTACATACAACAGGCTTAGACACCAAAGGAAGGAGAGACACTAGATTTCTACATGGATTCATACTTATTGGATGTCATGTGTGCTAGAAACATCTTTGTCGGCATGAACCTGAGATGGCATGTTGCAGAAGTCTCGGTCCACGTATATTTCAGCATCTTATGGGAGAACAAGTACAAAAAATCTTACTCCCTCATCTACGATGAATTCATCGCACTTATTTATTTTATTCTTTTCAAGAAAGAATGCCCGAGACTATCAGTAGCAACCAAAAAGATGATATCAAAGGTCGGCCACTGGTATTTAGACGAGCGCAATACCTACATCAGGGTATTCGGGGCCACTAGAGAACCTCATCTCCTACCAGTGCATGTCCCTGATTAGCTTGTAGTGGGAGAGATATGCTACTAGACCATCCTGCAAGGCTACAATGCTACTCTGGTCAAGGAAAAGAAAAGGGCGTTCATACCCTATGGTTTCCAAGTAGGCTTCTACATGGTGAAGGAAACTGCTCAAGCCAAACAAGAAGGGCTGAGCCAATTAGAGTTCATATTCCAGATCGACCGATTTCACAAGCACGATCCAAAGGGCCTGGTATTGAAACATGCCTCACAAGTGTCGTCCTGCTGGCCATATGCCCACGATAAATTTGAAGAATAAGTCTTCACAGAGAATGCCCAGGACTGGGAAGAAGTGGTGGCAAGGATGGACGACCCCAAAATGACCAAGTTCAAAGCCATGAGCCTGGATGAATAGGAAAAGATCATAGAACAATCGGCTCAAGGGGCCCTCAGAGCCAAAGAAGAAATGATAGCGACCAAAGCAGTAGAGGTCCAGTTGGTAGTTTCGGTGCAAGATATAGGTTTCCCTATGACTCAAGACACATGGAAGAGGGGGTTACTCATGATAGAATAAGTGCAACAGATAATTGATCAGCTGCAAGATGAACCGAACCTCACAGGCATGAAAGGGTCCTCTGTCCACAACCCAGATGAAATCCATATAGGCCCAAGCGGCCCTGAACTAATAGATGTCGATGAAATCGCCGAGTTAGATGACCTTTAAGTCACAACGCCACAGGATTGATCATCGGTGGGTGTTTCAGCTCAGTTGGAGACAGTCGGGGTATCAGTGGGAACAAGTGCACTAGACCCCCTCCATGAATTAATAAAAATCTATGATGACGATGAGATACCGGAGGTATCCCTTGTGACCCCTATACATATCGTAGGGGAAAATGAGCCAGAGAAGACATCTTCCCCATCTCTCGATGCTCAAATTCATGGGCTTCCACAGAATGAACAAGAATTCAAGAGTGTCTTAGACACTGAGCTGCCCAATGCACCAGAGATCCAAGCAGATAGTTCTAAGGACGAGCCAGGGTCAGGCAAAAAAAAGGAAGAAGCTCCACAGCAGGAAATCAATGTCTCAACGACCGATGATCAAGTAAATACCAAGCCTATCCCTGATGCCTCAATTTCAATTGGTACTCAACTCCCCAATGAGCGACAAACAGAAGTCGGGCCTTTAGAACACAGGGAGGAAGTTCAAGAACCCAGTATTGAACAAATATATATCATAGGGAGTCTGGAGAATACACTCACGGGGGAGATCAACAAATACCCAACCCCATGGATGAAGTAGCTGACATACATGCCATCACATTGACCTTATACTAGGAAAATAAAATATATCATGTAGAGAACCACCAAGAAGAGGAGGATCACTCTAGATCGCTCCATCCTCATATCCATAGAGGAAAATTTGATAAATACAGAGCATGCCAAAGCATTTGAACTTATCGGCGCAGGGATGGAAAACTTAGATGCCACCATGGAAAGAGAAAAAAGGGATGAAGAGGAATTGGCCGCTGCCCTGAAAGAGTTAGAACATCTGCGCCATTTGGAAAATTATTACCAGGATACCACACAAGCCACGATGTTCCTGAGGAAAAAGTTCCAAGAAACCTATAATAAATTTGCAAACGAGCGATATCTGTTCACTACAAGAATAACCGAGTACCAATAAGACACCCTCATGGAGCTGGAAACGTGTAAATATATGGAGAGGTGGTATGAGAAAGTGCACCAAGCAGTGGAAAGGATCGACTACATCAGCGTCATTCAATAGGGTCGAGACGTCGAAGAGAATGGCATTCAGGTACTCAGAGATAGTAGCATCGACTGCATAAATAAATCGGTCAAATAATGGGTGAGAATGGTCTAAGAGCCTCATCGGGTGATCCAAGAAAAGTGGGTCGAGTGCAAAAAGAATTGGACCAAGGTCAATCGAGCGATGAGAGACATCGACCTTCCAGAATTCACACACCTGATGACTTTGTCGACTTGCGTGATATCATCAGATTACACACCAAACAAGACTCATCGTGGGCTGCAGAGATAAAAAAGGTGGCGACTATGGCACCAGGACAAGTGAAACAATTCATGGAGCACCCGATCAAGGCTCAGATAGTTCTACAATAGTTAAGTTCCAAAATAGTCAAATATCGGGCACATGCAGTAGAGATCAAGGAGATCCTTTCGTCCCCGATGGATCAACAAAGGTTTTCATATGCTAACACATGCGAGGATATTTTTGTCCAGTGGTGAAAGTACATGAAGGGTCATCTGCTCCAAGGAAAACATTAGATGACTTTTGAATACTGAAGGAAGAAAGCACCATGTGGCGAATTTTGTTTTACTTAGCTGCACTTTAATTGTTATTTTTAGTTAATTGTATGTTATAAATAAGAGCATTGACTGGCTAGTTAGAGGTCGATGGTTGTTGCAAAGACCCTCATTTTTGGTTTTGTTAAGAACTATTTTGGAGCTTCCTTTAATTGAGAAGTCCTTTTTGGGACCAAAGACAAGTTTGTGTTTTTTCATCAAAAGCATGTATGATTGGACATGGAGAAGAATTATTTCTTATTTCGTCTAATGAATGGATGTTGTAATGAGTAAGAGCTACTAAATCTGTTGATAAGTTATCTGATGCAATGTTTTACAGTTCTTTTCTCTAATGATGAAGATAAATCATTGTGTTATTATGTGATCGATGAATAGAGTGGAGTGAATTATTTTACTTGATGTCGTTTATCACATGCATGTTTTATTTTGATAAATTGTATGTCAGTCAGTAATTAGAATACCGACACGGTTAATGTATTAGTACTAGGCCTGTAGTAGAGAATCATTGTCTACATGTTAGAGTGAAAGGGTTATCCCAAGCTCATCCTCCTCTCCAGTACTTAAGTTTGTTCCCACTTTGTTTCCTAGTTGTTTTATACCGACTTTTATATTATATCGGTCCCACCTAAGAGAAAATACAAAAAAGAGAACGTATGAACCGAAGGAGAAACCTTCACAAGAGAATGTGAAGCCCATAGATTAATTGGTCGGATCGCAAGATCTGGAGAACGATTCCACCATTAAACGTTGTAGATTCTAATTGGGCCTCGGTAGCAGGTTTGGTTCCTGCTATTGAGTTAAAGGGATTTACGACCCCTCAATAAAATTGGTGCTAGAAGGGGGGCCTGAAGAATGAATGGCTGACATGATATTTGACATAATATTTCAGACAACATGTAGATTCAAAACATCCCACATGCATGGCTAGTCATTCCCAAGACAACCCACACACATTGGGTACTCCTGAAATGAGTAACTTACCCCAGCATGAGGAAGAACATATTTTCCCTGATATACCTTACACTCTTCCTCCCGAGGAATTAAACCAATGCAGAAGAATTACAAGAGAATACGCTCGACAGATGGGTGCACTGCCCTTAGCTCCATTACTTCCTCGAAGAAAACAAATAAGTAGACCAGTGGTCAAGTCCCCCGACCAGGTTTTTTTTCACACAGTATAAGACATGATAGATTTTTCTCTCACTGAAATCAAACATCCTCTTAATCTAATCCCTGAAACAGCAACCGAAAATTTCTCCGAGCTCGACGATTTTTCATAAGAAGAAGGGTTTAACTCAGACGTGGAAGATGACAATGACCATGATGAAGAAAGGGAAAAACCACCTCAGAATAATCAACCTTCGCTGGCCAAAGATGCTTTGGCCATCCCTAGCCGAGTACATAACAGGGATGATTTTAGGGGCTAAATTTCGCTCATGGGCTAATTTTCCATGGTTTTTCCAAAAATGAGATTCGCAATTTTAAAAATGATTCGCCCAAATTCTATAGGATAAAATTATTTTAACTTAAAAATAGCCAAAATTTTATAAAATCTATACAAAATACTTAGAAATTTGAATATTTTTAGAAAAATATCGCCAAACATTTATAGTTGACATATGAAGGATTAGTAAGATTCGTCAAGGTTTCTACATTTTAAAATAAATTTCCATCCTTAAAATCATCCCTGGTACATAACCTCCCCTGACACCTAGAGAAGTTACTCCCTAAATTTGACCCTGAAACCTCAGGATTGCCTACAGACCATATCAAAAAATTCATACTAGCTATTAGACTTATGAATGTCCAACATGAAGATGTAGTTTGCAAGATTTCCCCCTACACTTTTGAGAATTCATCCTCCACATGGAATTTTAACCTACCTGTAGGGTCCATAACTAGTTGGACGAAGTTTCAAAAGGATTTTTTAGATAAATTTGCAGAAGAAACCACTACAGGAGCTTTGATGGCTGAATTGTTCGCTACCACCAGGAGTCTGAAGGAAAGGGTTAAATACTTCAATCAAATATTTACCACCATCTTAAGTAAATTCCATCCCGAATCTAAACCTACTCAGGAGTTGCAAATTGAATTATACGATAATTCTCTCCCAGCTTCTTTTTCCATGTTTGTGAAGAGGGTTTCCAAACCAACCCTAGCTGAGAAGTTTGAAGAATCCAAAATGATAGAGCTCCAAATGAAAGGATGCAAAGAAATATAGGTCTCGTTAGTTAAGAAAGAAGTTCAACCTCCTCCCAGGGGAGGACTCATCTTGACTAGACCCCCAGGGAAACAAACATAACAAGCTCCTGAAAAGGGAAGTGGGGACATAGAGGACCTACAACGCATAGTCAAGAAGTTGTCAAACAGAATCATAGACATGAAGAGAAGTGTAGGGGAGGGAAAGCAAGGCTAAAGGCCCTACAAACCTTTTTTCAAAAGAAATCCGCCATTCAAAGCAATTGAACCTCCCCCAACCAACTTAAACATTGACTTGGGAAATGTAGCATCCGAATCTTTCTATACTTATCATCAAGAGAATCACTCTGAAAGAGACTGCCCTCAATAGGTGCATGCCATGAATTTGATGGCCAAACGGTTTCTAGATGAAGTCTCCCTGATCGAACAATCAAGCGACTCGGTTATGAATATTTTCGATCAGGAAAAAGTTACTCCACCAGAAGAAAAAACCATGTTGATATAGGACCCTGACCTACCAATGCCTTTAAATGACTTATTTGAGGTTCAGGAACCACCCACGGAAGTCTTGGCTGTGCAAAAATGAAGTAGCGGTCAACCTATCTCAAATGACCTTACTACGACCCCACATTCGGGAGGAAAACCAACTCTCGATCACCCAAAAGAACCTTTTTCTCCCCGAAGAAACCCTATAAACATCCATACATGAGAATCGCCCAAGCTATATTACAACATAGTAGAAGATTTGAAGAAGTTGAAGGAAAATATATCGGTCATGGACATGTTTATAATCCCTCAACAAAAAGACTTTCTGCTACAAGCATTGAAATCAATAGAAAATCCTAAAACAAGTATTGACCAAGGAAGAAATCTAAGTCCCATAGATCTAAGAAATAAACCAACTGTGAACGCCTTCTTTGAAGATAAGAAGAGAAAAACTTTTGTCCCACCATTCCTTTTAACTTTTGAAGTCTTCAACAAAAACCTCCATAATTGTTTAGTCAACTCATGTGCATATTCTAATGTTATGCCACTGTCTATTTGCAAAACATTAAACGTGGTACCTCTCAAGAGCAATAAACATGTGATACATCTAGATAGAACCCAGGTGAAGTTCATGGGAGAACTCAAATATGTGATGATCATAATAGCAACACACCCTAAATTTGTGCAAGTAATTGTCATCATTGTAGTAGATATCACATAAGCTTATGGATTTTTATTAAGTCGATATTGGTCTGGGAAGTTAAACAGATACTCTAGTACATACTGGGCTCACCTTTGGCTACCAATAAAAGGGCACACAAACATGATCAAGATCGATAGGGAAAGATATCTAAAACATATTGTCACTGACTTAGAAACCATAAATGAACCCCCATCAACATATTTCCCTGTGTTAGATAGTTATTCCCGTGGTCCCGACTTCGGTAATTTCTCTTCTCTCTCATTTTATGTCCCCCTTACCCAAAACTCCGAAATTTTTTTTCAAGAGGAATTGTCGACAGTGGCGGTGGAAACCCTCTTCTGTCAAGAACCTGCATTGGAAATCATGAAACGAACAGGAAGGGGAGAGGGAAGTGACAAGAAAGAGGAGGCTGATAGGTTTTTCCCACAACTTTGGACCTTATACTTTGATGGCTCTAAATTGCAAGAAGGGTCTAGGGTGTATTTTATCCTCATTAATCCAAAAGGTAAATGGCATTTCCTATCTTGTAGATTAGAGTTTGAATGCACAAACAATACCGCCGAATATGAATCTCTAGTACAAGGGCTAAATAAAGACATGGACTTGAACGTTAGAGAAGTGAAGATTTTTGGAGATGCTGAAATCATCGTTAGACAAGTAAGAAATACTATACATTGCAATTCTCCATACCTGAAGAATTACCAGCAGGAAGTGCACAGGCTAACAGAGAATTTTGAAGCCTTCAACATTATAGTGATTCCTAGAGAAAAGAACATCCTTGTTGATTCCTTGGCCACCACTGCTTCAAGGCTATCACCTCTAGAAGATTATGAAGCCTCCCGGTTCACTATATAATTTCTCTACCAACCCTCGATGCCCAACAATATTTCTAATTGGAAGGTTTTTGAAGGAGATGAAAAGATTATAAACTTTCTGACTAATCAGAATAATTTTAGAGACTTGTCTATTGACGATGAAATATTCTAGGAACAATCAGCCAGAACCGATCCTTAGATAGATCAAACGACTAACAAATTGAAGTCTCACACGATACCGAAGGGAATAGCCAATTTAGAAAACCTTTTTTTACCTAAGGGAAAGATTTAAGAGCTCAAAAAACATGAAAATCGGTAGTTCTTGTCCCATGCATGAAACTATAAATATAGGAATCCCGAAAAATCCCAAAAACATAAACCTTAGCAAGACAATATCTAAAGAGGAAAGGAATTCCTACCTCAAAATTTTCAGACAATATCAAGATATCTTTGTGTGATGCTATCGAGATATAAAAACTTATGATACTCGTATCATTCAACACACTATCCTTTTAAATCCTAAAGTAAAACCCTTCCAACAGAAGCTCTGGAAATACCACCCATCCCTAGAGCCCCTCATGTGTTAGGCATTAAAGAAACCATTAGATGCCAAAATTATCTTCCAGGTTAGTCACTCTGCATGGGTAGCAAATTTGGTTCATGTAAGAAAAAATTCTGGGGAGATCTGCCTATGCGTAGATTTCATAAACCTTAACAAAGCTTCAGAAAATGACAACTACCTAGTCACACCAATGGAACAACTCTTGCAGACCATATCTGGCTCTGAGATTTTCTCCTTGCTGGACGGTTTCTCAGGTTACAACCAGGTTCTAGTTTCGGAAGAAGACCACTTGAAAACTACCTTCTGAACCAAGTGGGGAAACTTCGCTTATAAACGCATGCCCTTTGGGTTAATTAATGCAGGGAAAGCTTCCAAATGGCCATGGACGTAGAATTTTGAGGACTAATCAACAAGTCTGTAGTAGTCTACTTGGACAAAGTGACTGTGTATTCAAAGAACAAAGAAGATCACATCCAACATTTAACCCATATTTTCGAAAGGTGTAGGAAATACGGTATATCCGTAAACCCTAAGAAAACCATTTTCGATGTCGAGGAAGGTAAGTTTTTAGGCCACATTATATCTCAAGCAGACATCCACATAGATCCATAAAGGATTAAGGCTATAGCTGAGCTTCCATTAATTCACAACAAAAATGCTATGCAATCGTTCTTCGGGAAAATCAATTTTGTGAGGAAATTCACCCCCGATTTCGTAGAAACTATCAAACCCTTACAAAAAATTGTTCCTAAAGATGTTGAATTTAAGTGGGATGATGAAAAAAAGAAGGCTTTCAGCAATATTAAGATTGAAATATCTCAAGCCCCAGTGCTGCAAAGTCCCGATTTCAATAAAGATTTCTTCCTCTATACTTTTTCCTCCGACCAAACATTAGTCGCAGTATTAACTCGGAAGGATGATGACAACAATGAGGCCCCGATGTCATTCATCAAACAATAGGATCAACCATGCACCGAAAACAAGGAGGAAAACAATCATTAACGTGGACCTGAATGCGTGTAAATTGGCCATTCTGGGGCACTAATCTCCAGGGGGGCGAACTAAATTACCCTGCTATAGATAAGAAGGCCTATGCAGTATACAAGGCGGTAAACACTTCAGCTATTACATCCTCAAGAACCATACCAAAGTAATCGTGCCTCACCCTACAATCCAATCCATATTTAGTCAACGAGAGATGGGGGAAAGAAGAGGAAACTGGATGGCAGTAGTCCAAGAATTTGATCTAGATATAAAACCCACTAAACTAGTTAAAGGACAAGGGTTATGCAAACTGGAAGCCGAATCTCAGGACCAAGTAAATGATGACCCCAGATGGGAGAATGAATTGGAATTATGGTGTGGCGAAGCTTCATACGTCTCCCTGAGGCAAGATTCTTGGTACGAGAAACTAACTTATCTCCTACACCATGGGACTTGCCCAGAAAACCTAAACCCTAGGGAAAGAAGAGCTCTTAGGTTAAAATCCGTGCAATATCACCTCATAAATTCGATACTCTTCCGGGTTAATTATGATGGGGTACTTCTAAGATGTCTCGAACGTGAAGACACAAAAAAAGTTCTGAAAGAGCTCCATGATGGTCCTACTGGTGGACATTTTGCAGGAAACATTATCGCTCATAAGATATTAAGAGATGGCTATTCTTGGCTTGATTTATTCAAATATGCTCACACATATGCTAGAAACTATAAGAATTGTTAAATAAGTGCTAGAAGGGAGAAGACAACAGTTGTCCCACTTCAATCGATGGTTGTTTCTAGGCCATTTGAGCAGTGGGGTTAAATATCATAGGAGAAATTACACCAAGTTCCTCAAAACATCATAGGTACATATTGGCTGCCACGTATTATTTCACAAAATGGGCAGAATACATCCCTCTGAATCATGTAAATGAGAAGGTGGTGATCCAATTCATAGAAAACCAACTAATCACTAGGTTCGGTGTGCCGTCTATCCTTTTTTTTTATAATGAAACTTACTTTTCTTCCACCTTATTAACAGAGTTTTACCTAGACAAAGGAATCATAATTAGATACTCTGCAAATTATTATCCACAAGGAAACAGAGTGGTAGAATAAACTAACAAGAACCTAGTGAGGATATCGAGGAAAACGGTTGCAGACAACCAGAGGAATTGGCACAATCTACTCCAAAACGCTTTATGGGAAGATAGAGATACACCCAAGGAAGCTATAGTGAATTCCCCGTACTTTTTAGTATACAGACAGGAAGCCATTCTCTCGAATGGGCTATATATTCTATCTCTTCAACTTGCTCAAGAGTCCAGAGGGAAAACCTCATCAATCTTACAACAAAGAATTGACACCCTGCTCATGTTAGAAGAAGAAAGGGAGAAAGCTAAGTCAAAGTTCATATCCCACCAGTAGATAGTTAAAAGGTGGTTTGACAAGCATAATGATCCGGATTATTTTCGGCACGAAATGAGAGCGGAGATATAATAAAGAAATGCACAGAGATATCGCGTATATCCAGTAATATAACAGAAATATATCAGAGATGCAACCATAAACACAGAGATACAGTAATACACGATTT
>ML797393.1:159678-181521 GCA_009831015.1 Picea engelmannii
GATCTCGAAAAAAACTTCATTTAGGCCCTCAAAATGGCCCCGGAAGTGAAAACCTGCTAAAAATAGTAAATTGCCAAAATGGCCAGAAAACTGTTTTGAGCCATTTGGAAAAGGTGGGTGGCCCCTGATATCCACCTGGATCACATAAGGCTAAAGATAAGAATTTTGAAGTAAGAGACTTAGTCCTAAAGTGGGACAGAGCAAATGAGCCTAATTGAAAACATTCTATGTTTCAGAATCTATGGCTCGGACCTTTCTAGGTGGTCGAGAAGATTGGGTTAGGAACATATCAACTGCAAAATCTGAGGGGGGAACCTGATTCCCTCCTAGTGAATGGCAAAGCCCTAAAACAATATTTCCATTAAAAAAAGAAAAAGAAAAAAGAAAAAAAGAGATCTTTTGTGTTTATGTTTTCACAATGTTTATTTTAGATGCGTCGATTTATCTTTTGCATTTATGCATTTTTGTTTTATCTTTTGCGATTGTACTTATGAGCTTTTGAAGATTGTGTTTAGCTAGACAATGGTTGACCTCAAATCATGCAACATGGTGAACTTTTTTCCTAACTCGTCAGTCACATACAACACAAGAAACGTTGGGGAACCCGCAATTGTTTCAAGGGATTCTCTATCTAACCTGCGCAGATGTACAACTTCGGAGAAATGTGGAATTTGTTTCCTAGTGTTCTGGTGAAAACCTTAAGGTAAATATGGTAAGATGGAAAGGACTACATGTACCTCAGAGACAGAGCTAGCAAAATTTCACCTTAACCATCTCATTCTTGCAAATAACAGATGTCCTCCTCTCCCACTTTCTCAGGGCATTCTACCAAAAAATAAAATCAACAATATCAAATGAGCACATAGTAGGAGAGGGTATGGATATATCTTCGTTGAGGCTATGGATGCTCGCTGGCAGTGGAAAAAGGTTTGTGACGTCGGGGTGACTCTGTCAGGGCTATGGACGCTCGCTCGTAGTGGAGAAACACCATAGCAAATGATTAAGGGTAACTAAAAGGCCTAGTTCTAGTGAACACTTTACTAGACTCTTGTCAAAGGGGGTGTGAGCCAGGGTTACAGGAAATAAAGGTTGAATAAAGGTTGAAAACCCCATAGGCAGGCCTGGATGTGTCAACCGAGGAATTTCAAATGTAAGGGTGAAAGGAGCTCTAATAAAAACCAGTTAATTTCTTCACCAAATTTTTCATCATTCGAGCCCGAGGGAGGAACACAGATTCTTATTTTGTCCCAGTAAGTCTCCATTTGTTGAGCACTCAACACACCTTAAAAATCCTATGTCAATTTTTTACCTTTTTGGGTACCACTTGATCTTTGCACTATCTGATTCGATTTCCTTTTGAGAAATGTTTTATTTTTGCTTGTTCTTTTGAATCTCATTAGATATTTAGGTTTGTTTTACTTTATAAAACCCCATGAATTAAAAAGGATTAATGCTTAAATAAATAATCAACAACCAAAAAACTTCACCTGACGCGCTCAAGATTCGACATTGGAAGGAATTCTTAGAAAGAAAAGAGCCACTCGGGAAACCTTAGTCACTGAGCGCTGATCTTCATCGACATCGGTAGAGGTAAGTTTTTTTTGTGCCAAAGTTATGCATAAAGATATCGTCGATAGTTGATTCCTCTTCGGCATCGGTAAGAGGTTTAGGGATTAGATGTTAACGAGGAAGGAAACAATATCGTCGATAGCCGTTACCCGATGCGCTAATCGAAATCGTAGAAGACCTAAAGAATCGTAATGATCATTCTGACCACGCTAAAGAGTTCCCCATATCACCGATATCAGATGTACTTCGACACCGGGACTTTTTCAAGGAAGCTAATCCATAGAAAAACATGTGATAGGTATCGTCGATCGTCGATTCCAGATACTTTTCGACATAGACACTTTAAGGTATGTTTTAAACCAAATGACTTAATGAAAAACCTGACTCCAATTGATACACACAGATTAGGCCCTCTGTCTTCAATGCCATGTGTCTTTTCTAGATTGGAGAACCGTACGACCTAGTTTTACCCCGAGTCAATCTTGGTTCCCTAGGTCCAAGTCACACCTCCAAGTCAGTTTTTCCACGTCATCATTGTACGATGAGATTCATTGGCGTCGAATATTTTGCGAGGAACATTGACGAAAAATTTCATAGCACAATGTCAATCCCCGATCCACCCACTAAGAAAGAGACACGATGGGACGTTTTAGCTTCAGATATGATTAGTTTTTGAGCATTTAAGGGGCTAATCAATACTAAATATCACATTAGTTGCTACTTTGTGTGCGAATCAAAACAACCATTTGAAATTACCGTTAGACCACATCACCCTCCGCACCTCCGCTGTCAACCCACGATGAATTTAAGTTGCAGAGATTCGGCGACAGATTTGTTTGAATTTCACTCATCACCCAAATTAAATGGTTGATACGACATGGTAAGTTCTTCCCTGGTTTAAATTCTCTTGAGCCATTGCAAACGAAACGAAACCAAAAAAAGCGAGATGAGAAATTCGAAAGTTGCAGAGTTCCTGTGAGTATCAAATAACCAGGTTTAGCAATCTTTATAAGTATGTATCCAATTCTCTGATTTTTACGTGGCTATGGTTTATATATTTGTTATCCGGTTGTGTTCTTTGAATAGTATCTAAACTTTAATTTTTCAGTTGTAGGAAAAATTTCACCAAGGAAGATGAACACTAGACGATCACCAAGGGCACCGAAGCTGAAGGAGCTAGAGGTAGGCGAAGCTTCCTCTCTAGGGGTCACAAAACAATTGTAATACACCCCAAGGTTAGAACTAGTCATTAAGACATCTACAAAGAAGGTTTTCATTCAACCTTCGACCTTTGGAGACACAGAGGCAAGCAGAGGGACCAAGGAGAAACTCCAACATTGGGGAGAACTCTTCAAAAAGATCAGCAGGGAAGAATTCCCGGAATATATCTTGCACAGTGACCCATATGTGAGAAAGCTCGATGATGAAGTTTTTCTGAATATCCGACGATCGTACCTGCACATGGTAGCAAGAATAACTCTGGTGTTCTCCTGCATAGAACTTCTGAAGTGGCTCATCGACCACACAGTGACACATAAGTGTTTAATCAATGATGACAATGGTGGGTGTGTCGGGGTCTTCCTTCTGGTGGATGTCCATAAATATTACAAACTTTGAGACCCCGAGGAGTGGTTGAATACAGATTTTGTTGTGAATTTCTATGAGCACCACGACACCATCCGGGTGATGGCCTCATGGTGGAGATAATATAAGAAGTACACCACTCGAGCACCGACTGGTACCAGATGACCAACTTAAGGGAGTCATACATATACCTGATGGCTCTCATCTACTAATTGTATGGGGAGAAAGAATGCTCTAGATTTTCAGAGGCATGGATGCCCCTATCTTACACAATGGCCATTTCCGAGAGTGGCTTCAATTGGGGAGCCATCATTTCTAAGAAACTAAGCATCTGCATACAACAGTCTCAGACACCGAAGGAAGGAGAGACACCAACCTTCTACATGGCTTCATACTTACTAGATGTCATGTGTGCCAGAAACATCTTTGTCGGCATGAACCTGAGTTGGCACGTCGCAGAAATCTCGGTCCCTGTATATTTCAGCATCTTATGGGAGAACAAGTACAAAAAATCCTACTCCCTCATCTACGATGAATTCATCACATGTATTTATTTTATTCTTTTCAAGAAAGAATTCTTGAGACTATCAACAGCGGCCAAAAAGATGATATCAAAGGTCGGCCACTGGTACCTAGATGAGCGCGATACCAACATCAGGGTAATCAGGGCCACCAGAGCACCTCATCTCCTGCCAGTACATGTCCCTAACCGACTTGTAGTGGTAGAGATATGCTACCAGACCATCCTGCAAGGGCTGAGCCAATTAGAGTTCAGATTCCAGATCGACTGATTCTGCAAGCACGATCCAAAGGGCCTAGTCTTGAAACATGCCTCACAAGTGTCGTCCTGCTGGCCATACGCCCATGAAAAATTTGAAGATGAAGTCTTCATAGAAAATTCCCAGGACTAGGACGAAGTGGTGGCAAGGATGGATGACCCCAAAATGACCAAGTTCAAAGCCATGATCCTGGATGAATAGGCAAAGATCATAAAACAATCATCTCAAGGGGCCCTTAGAGACAAAGAAGAAATGATAGTGGTTGAAGTAGTAGAGGTCCCCCTGGTAGCTCTGGTGCAAGATAGAGGTTCCCTATGACTTAGGACACATGGGAGAGGGGGTTACTCATGATAGAACAAGAGCAATAGATAATTGATCAGCTGCAAGATGACCCAAAACTCACAAGCATGTCAAGGTCCCTAGCCGACAACCCAGATGAAAGCCAGATAGGCCCAAGCGGACCTAAACTGAAAGACATCGATGAAATCGCTGGGTTAGATGACCCTGAAATCACAACACTGCAGGCTGGATCACCGATGGGTGTTTCATCTCAATCGGAGATAGTCGGGGTATCAGTGGGAACAAGTGCACCAGACCCCCTTCGTGAATTAATAAAAATCTATGATGACGATGAGATCCTAGAGGTATCCCTTGTGACCCCTATACATATTGTAGAGGAAAAGGAGCTAGAGAAGACATCTTCCCCAGCTCCCGGTGCTCGAATTCAGGGGATTCCACAGAATGAACAAGAAGTCGAGAGTGTCTTAGACACTGAGCTACCTAATGCATCTAAGACCCAAGCGGATAGTCTGAAGGATGAGCCAGGGTCTGTCGAACAAAAGGAAGAAGCTCCATAGCAGGAAATAGGTGTCTCAATGACTGATGATCAAGTAAGTACCGAGCCTACCCCCTATGCCTCAATTTCAATCGGTACTCAACTACTCTATGAGAGACAAATAGAAGCTGGGCCTTCAGAACATAGGGAGGAAATTCAAGAACCCAGTCTTGAAAAAATATATACCATCGGGAGTCTGGGGAATACACTCACTTGGGGAGATCAGCAAATCCTCAAACTCATGGATGAAGTAGCTGACATACACGCCATCGCTTATGACCGGAAAATAAAATCTATCGTGCAGAGAACTACGAAGAATAGGAGGATCACTCTAGATCACTCCATCCTCATCACCACAGAGGAAAATTTGTTTAATAGAGAGCATGAAAAAACATCTGAACTTATCGGCACAGGGATGGAAATTTCAAATGCCGCCCTGGAAAGAGAAAAAAGGGATGAAGAGAAATTGGTTGCTTCCCTGAAAGAGTTAGAACATTTGTGCCATTTGGAAAATTATTACCAAGATACCACACAAGTCGCGATGTTTCCGAGGAACGAGTTCCAAGAAACCTATAATAAATTTGCAAACGAGAGGCATATGTTCACTGCAAGAATAGTCGAGTACCAAGAAGACACCCTCATGGCGCTAGAAATGTGTAAATATATGGAGATGTGATATGAGAAAGCGCACCAAGCCGTGGAAAGGATCAACTACATCATTGTCGTTCAGCAGGGCCAAAAAGCTGAAGAGCACGACATTCAGGTACTCAGAGATAGTAGCATCAACCACATAAATAAATCAGTCAAATACTGGGTGAGAATGACCCAAGAGCCTCATCGGGAGATCCAAGAAAAGTGGGCCTTGTGAGAAAATAATTGGACCAAGGTAAACCGAGTGATGAGAGACATCGACCTTCCAAAATTTGACACACCTGATGACTTTGTTGACTTGCGCGACATCATCATATTACACACCGAACAAGACTCATCGTGGGATGCAGAGATAACAAAGGTGGCGAACATGGCACCAGGACAAGTGTAGTAGTTCATGGAGCAGCCAATCAAGGCTCACATAGTTCTACAACAGTTAAGTGCCAAAATAGTCAAATATCGGGGACATGTAGTAGAGATCAAGAAGATCCTTTTGGCCCCGATGGATCAGCACATGTTTCTGTACGCTAACACATGCGAGGATCATTTTATCTAGTGGTCAGAGTACGAGAAGAGTCTTCCGCTCAAAGGAAACCATTAGATGACCAGGGATGATTTTAGGGGCTAAATTTCGCTCATGAGCTCATTTTCCATGGTTTGTCCCAAACATAGATTCACTATTCTAAAAACGATTCACTCAAATTCTATATGATAAAATTATTTTACCTTAAAATCGCCAAATTTTTATACAAACTATATAAAATCCTTAGAAATTTGAATACTTTTACAAAAATATCGCCAAACATTATAGTTGGCATATGAAGGATTAGTAAGATTCACCAAGGTTTCTACATTTTAAAATAATTTTTCATCCTTAAAATCATCCCTATAGATGACTTTTGAAGACTGAAGGAAGAAAGCGCATGTGGAAAATTTTGTTTTACTTAGTTGCACTTTAATTGTTATTTTTAGTTAATTGTATGTTATAAATAAGAGCATCGACTGGTTATTTATAAGTCAATGGTTGTTGCAAAGACCCTCATTTTTTGTTTTGTTAAGAGCTATTTCAGAGATTCCTTTAATTGAGAAGTTCTTTTTGGGACCAGAGACAAGTTTGTGTTTTTTCATCAAAAGCGTGTATGATTGGATGTAGAGAAGAATTATTTCTTATTTCATCTCATGAATGAATGCTATAACGAGTAAGAGCTACTAAATTTGTTTTTAAGTTATCTGATGCAATGTTTTACAGTTCTTTTCTCTAATGATGAAGATAAATCGTTGTGTTATTATGTGATCGATGATTAGAGTTGAGTGGATTATTTTACCTGTTGTCGTTTATCACATGCATGTTTTCTTTTGATAAATTGTATCTAAGTCAATAATTGGAATACCAACACGGTTAATGTATTAGTACTAGGCCTGTGGTAGATAATCATTGTCTGCATGCTAGAGTGAAAGGGTTATCCCAAGCTCAGCCTCCTGTCCAATAGTTAATTTTGTTCCCACTTTGTTGCCTACTTGGTTTATACTGGCTTTTATCTTATATCAGTCCCACCTAAGAGAAAATACAAAAAAGAGAATGTCTGAACCGAAGGAGAAACTTTCACAAGAGAATGTAAAGCCCATCGATTAATTGGCTGGATCACAAGATCTGGAGAACCATTCCACCATTAAATGTTGTAGAGTCTAATTGGGCCTCGATGGTGGTTTTGGTTCCTAATGTTGAGTTAAAGGGATTTAGGACCCCTCAACAGGTTGTGTAGGGTGACTAGTGTCCCAGTGGTTTAGTGTCCTGGTGGCTCGGTGGGCCGATGTCCTGGTGGCTCGGTGGTCTGGTGTCCTGGTGGACCCAATTGGATTCAAATGGTGGGGAGTTGGATAGAGGGTTGCACGAGGTGATCGATGACCCGATGGTCCAGTGTCTTGGTGGCTGAAGCCCATTCACCCAACCAGATTGGAGGTGTATAAAAGCGAGGAGAGGGGTAAGCATTCCTTGGCGTTCGGTGGACTGGTGACTGAAGCCATGTCAGTACCGCGTCAGTACCATATCAATTCCACATCAATTCCATGTCATCCACTGATGCCAGATCAATATATTTCCACATAGGCAAGACTATCCTAGAGTTTCAATTTTTTTTTTAAAGGACAAAGTTGCAGATTCTACATTGTTGTAGAATATTACTGGAGTGACAAATGGATAATCTGAAGGTTTTTGTGTGTTCACCATTATGATTATTATTAGTGCCCCATACAAATATTTTCTTGGTTATTTATGGATTTTCTTCTACAATTGACTAAATTTGACCTTCTAGTAAAATTGCACTAGTGGAGAAAGTGTATTAATGGGGTGAAAATGGCTTTTTCAGGAAGCCATAACTTTCAGTTAAAATATAAGATTGATGCACATGAATAGTCATTCAAAAGATACTGAAGAGGAGAAGAAATCTTTCCACCAAGATATTTGAGTTGGGAAACATGTTGTTCCCAGAAAATTAAAGAAGGCCTTTGGTGGCTTGTAGGTGCAGAGAGAGAGAGAGAGCTATTTATTTTTGGAAGCCGTAGATTTCAACTCAGAACTTAGAATTAGGCCCAAGTACAGCTGTTGGAAAGGTCATCTAGAGGAAAACATGATGGGATGCTTAAATTTCCCCAATGAAATGTCTAGTTGTTTCCTAAAGTTGTAGGAGGAAGGGGAATGGGACTCCATGAACCATACAACTACTTGAAATGGAAGTTTTCGAAACAATGTCAATTTTGGAAATGCATTTTACATATGATAGAGTTTCATGCCAGATATGACTATTGAGTTATATGTACCACAGATGCTCATGTTGGTGTCTATCCAATGATATGGAGGCACATTTGTAAGTGCAACAACCTGGTAATGAAAAGGGGATTTTTTTTAGCAACAAGACATTGATGATGAGAAAGGAACACTCAAGTAGAAGTTGTGGTGTGAAGGCTTATTGACAATAAGACCAAATTCCATGAGTGAATATTTTGTGGGTATACTATAGAGGATAATTCTAGGGTGTTGTTGAGAAGCAAGACATATCCTATAGAGTTGGATGAAAGAACAAAATGCTTACTGAGGAAAGTGCAAATCTACAAAATAGGGGATGAAAAGTGGATAAGGGACTTAAGAAGAATAGAGAAATATTAGTTTTCAACTACTACGAATTCTAAATGAATTGCAAGGGAAAATTGACAAGGATTCTCATGTAGGATATGAAGCCAACATGTGAAGACTGGAATTAATGGTAATAGATAGGAAAGGTAAGACTTTAGAGTCTTAATGGTAGATATGTGTTGATTGTTGCAAATCATGCTAAAAAGGAAAAAAGGGACCTCATGAAGTGATGTGTGACTCTTGTGATAGGCGAGTCATCTTTATTTGTCAAGCATAGGAGTGTCTAGGAGGGATTTTCTAGCTATGACTTAGCTACTTTGTCTAAAATCACTCAGAGCAAGAAATCCACTTCCAATATTAGAGTTTATAATGGAAGCAAGGTACAAATGCAAAAAAATCAGGGATAGAATAATGAAGGTTATTTCACTTTGAATAGTGCCACTGAATGAAAATTGACTTCCATTGGGAGTGGTTTGATCTTAAGTGGAAAAAGTGTGGCTTCATAGGGAATTGTTAAATGAAGTGAAGATAAATATTCCCATATTGGGGATTCCAATGGACAACTAGAAGTAATAACATGGATGTAGAATGATTATGGTTAAGTTGATTCAATGATATTGTGGTAGTGGTGTGATGGAATGTTGTGAGATACCTCATTCCAGGGTGATGGAAGGTTTCATAAAGGTGTTGGTTATGTTTTCCTAAGAGAAGATGCTACCAATATAACACATTGGTTGGATTACAGAAGGACCAAGTGGAACTTGGATGGAAAGTGTTCAGACTAGGGAACAATAGTGCATATGAGTAGACTAGGAGGACACAAGGAAACAAGGATCTAAAGAAATTCAAGGACAACCAACTACAACATAAATAAATAAATAAGTGAAGTTGAAACATAGATGCATTGGAGTTCATGATGCATATAATGAAGTTAGAATGCATATGCATTAGTAGGCATGTTGACAGTGAATGGTTAGTGCATATGGATGTGCATTTGTGCATATGTACATGCTTGGATATGAATATGACATTCTTGTGGACTTAAAATAGTCTATTTTTATACACATATAATAATGATTTTATTGAAATTTAGTAAGACTAATGAGGAACTATGTTTTCTGTGAAAAATGATATAGCATGGTTGAATATATGGATGTTGCTACTGCAACATATGGCTTCCATCCATGTGAAGAACCATGAGGGTGGTAGGGAGGATGATCAAAATGATGGTAGAGGAAGCTCGTGATTTTCTACAAATACCAACTAACTAGGTAGAAACAAGTAGGTTGATAACAACCATGCATGTATGCATTTGGTTGCTTTTGATGCATAAATGTTGAAGGGAATTGAGATATGAATCCCCTAAGTTAAATTTTTAGATTTAAATTGATGTGTAATGGCTGAAGTCCTAGAGAATATAAATGTTGTTGATGCTAGAATGCATTTAGGTAAAATTTAATTGCATATTATGTTATGATTGGTTATGAGATCATAACTAGGTCAAGTCAGGGGACATACTCTTGCTATAGAAATAAATTCTCATAGAGCTAGTCATGTGTGATACCATGACATGGTTTTATATGGAAGGGATATAACTCTATGTGAGTGATCAATGGTTTCTATTTCATAACTGATGTTTGGACTACAACCTCTTTGTTGACACTGAAGATCACTTATGAACTATGTTCCTAGTGTTGTGTATGGGTTGAAGAGGAAGGTATCCAAATAGTCGGGCAAGTAATTGGGAGGAGGTTGGATGGTGTGCTGAAGCATTGACTAGACCTTTGAACTCACCATGGTGGAATGCATGACATAGTTATTTGGTATTATGTAGTCAATGCAGAGATGAATTATGTAGATGTGGCTATGGGTATTGGCACATCGATTTTTATTTTATTGGTAATTATTTGTTGCATTATAAAAATCATGTGGTGCTAAAAATGCATAATGAATGATAGATGGATTATATTTAATATGAATACTAGCTAAAGGTGATTGCATTCTTAGTTTGTTACAATTCTGAGATCACTTTTTGAGTTGTTGAAAAGGTTACAAGGTTAAAATGATAATGTGCATGAGTACTGATAGTTTGTTGGGCTTAGTGAAGGTTGAGAAAATTGCAAGTAGAGTGTTCTTGAACATGGCAATGATGTAAACCCATAAACAATAAATATATATATAGTTGCAAGAGCCAAATATAGTGAGTAGAAACCTCATGCCTGGAAATTTATTTTCTCGCATAAAACATATTTGAGAAATTAATAATTAAAAATGGTTATGATATGCTAACAATTTGTTTGGTTGAGTGAAGGTTGAGAAAATTACAGGAAGAATGGTCTTGGATATGCCAACGGTGTAAGACCATAAGGAATACCAATGTATGTTGTTGTAAGAGCCAAACATTATGAGAGGAATTTCATATTGGGAAAACATAAATTTCCTATAAAATAGATTTGACATTTAATGAGTGAAATTGTTATGATGATATCTCATGATGATTGTATGTGTGTAATATATATGAGATGTTGGATACTGAAGTTGGAAGCTTGGGAATAAGAGAACTAGAAGGAAATCAAGATCAAGGACAAAGTCATGGAATGAAGAAAGTCTAGTGGACTTGTTGTAGCTAGGGTTCATGGAGCTACAACTATGAGACTTCCTGGACAAGTGCGTTAGAGCCTTGAAGAGAAGTGGTACATCCCGAGGGACTGCAGAGCAGAGAAGGGGATAAACGTTGTTGAGTTGTGCAGGATGATGGGGAATGAGAGATTGCTAGTTGGAACTGATGCCAGAAATATAAATTGTGAGACCATTATGCATGTTTTGGGTCGGAGTGCCTATGTATGCATGTTTTTAGGCCGAATTTCTTATGTATATAAGCATTCAACTAGACAATCTATGTGGATTAAAGGATAGAGAGACTAGATTAGTAATATGAAGAACATCAATATGGTGTTGTGCACTGAGGACAGTGCAAAGTTAAGGGGAGGGGGCTATAACATCCCCAGTTTTAATCCCTATGAACTAGAATGTAATTATGTATATGTGACTTAAGTTGGTGAGTCGGTATGTTGAAAGGTTAGGGTGCTTGTAAATGTAATACTTCGAATATATTAATAAAATACATTGCTGGTTGTAAGACATACATGGACAAAGATATGGGGCTAAAGGGGATAAGTATTTTATTGTTGTTTATTCACCCATCTTGGTTTTAGTTGGGAAAAGTGGTTACATGAGCTTCTTGGGGATTCCATGTGGTTCTTTATTGCATGTAATTATATAAACCCCTCTTTGGAATGTTTGGGGGTTGTTCATTCATTTTTTATTGTTCATTTGGGGATTTCTCATCATTTGGATCAATCATTGAGTTCCTCATTCATTCTTTCTCATTTGTGTTCTAGGTATGGCGTGGAAATGAATGGATAGAGGTAGAGAGCCATTGCTAGAGGGATGTAAGGAATTAATGTTTATTCCAGAAAGGAATGGATGCCTGTGTGCATGAGAATGATGGTAGTAGTGAAAGAACTGTCCACATATGAGAATCCTTGGAGTTCTAACATTGATATTCTTGACAAGTAGCATTGAAGCCTTGGAAAATAATTGGAACAACCTGAGGGACTACATTGTAGAGAAAGGGGTTCATTTCTTTGAGTTGTGCAGGATGAAGGGGGAGATAGATGGTAAACTAGGATTGTTTTGTGGTTGGGAAAACTGTGAGATAATCTTAGCTAACTACTGTTTGTTTAGAGTCTGCCTAAGACCCATCCTTGTGGATTGATAGCCATGGCTCGAGATGACCTTCTGTTGAGAGTGAATGAACAACAATGCCTATGGTTGGGTGGAATGTTCGATGTCTGCAACTAGTTGGTGAATGTTTATTTAAAAATATGAGTTCTCTATATGTTTTATGTGTAATGTATATTTTTATTTGTATTTATGATCTCTGTGATGTGTTTATATGTGCATGCTTGTTGTTAATGTTGTGCATGACATGTTGTTCATTTTATTTTATAATTTATCATGAATTTTGATTATTGCATGTGTTATTATCATGCTTCTTGATTATAATATCTGGTATCAAAAATATTAATTTTCCAAGGAAGGTGAATTTATAGGTACCCAGGTCGATGGGTATGTTTCATATCAGTATCCAAGCAAACCATTTTAGGTTTGTTGATACTTGATACATGGCAAATTGGTATCAAAGAAAAGATTTTTTTTTCATGGTGTCGATACCAGGGTACATGACAAAAGCTTCCTATGGATATGCTATGGAGGTCTAATGCCTATTTATGCTCCTTTTTCTTGGTGAGAATCATGTTGATCCTAGGAGATAATAGCTAGCTTTGCTACAATCATAAAATAATTCAAAATTTATTTTGCTTCAAGGTTTTGAGAAACACAAAATGAAAATTTCTTGGAATATGTTCTTTTTGTATAGTCTTAAAAGGGAATTGAATGCACTAGTTTTAAAAAAAAAATAGATATTTTAAGTAAGAAGTTTTGAGTCACTTGTAGGAAATTCAAAGGTCAAGTTGCAAAGCTTCCTATGGAAATCTTGTGGAATTTCAATGCCTATTTATCATCCTTTTCCTTCCTAGGAATAGTTCTCATTACAAGAGATAATAGTAAGTATTTCTACAATGATTGATTTGTCTTATTGTTATCTCTCTTAAGAGATATATAGCTGGTGTCTTAAGATAGACACCAAAAGTACTATTCGTACAAAAGAAAATTTTCGTCTCTGACAACAAACTTGCATCTTTTTGTATAAAACTAATATAGTTGACTAAGAATTATCCTATTGAGTTGTTTAGTCAGTGAATTTTTCAAATTCTTGAAATGCATATTTCATTCATGTTTTGGTTATGTTTATTTTCACTATTAGATTATCATCTAAATTACGTCCTATACAATTTGAGCAATTGAGCTCTTAATAACATAGTGTGCATGGATGCCCAAAGGGGTTGGATCCAATGGTGAAAAGTGAGGAGGATTTCACCGTTGGGCAAGGTTCAATTCTCATGAGGGCTTAACCTGAAGCCATGGGGGCACCTTGAGGTAGTGGTCGAACGTGTGGTTGCACCCAGAGATATTATATTAAATGATATAATGACCCGTTCACACATAAGTGGATCAAATCCCACCCCCATGTCCTTCAATTTTTAAGCCCGCAAGGGTGTAGATCGATTGGCAAGTGCCGTGTAAATGGAAGGAAATATGTAAAAAGAGGTCTCAAGGTTGATTCTCACCCTGATTTACTTGTGCTTCATTCTTGCGGGCTGCGTGGAAGCACATGGGGGTATAGTGGTAGCGAACGGGTATCGACCACGTGTCACGCGAGTATGAGAACCGCGAGTTCCTGATTTCCCCAGTACTTATAAAAAAAAAAACAAAAAAAATAACATAGTGTGCATGGATGTAATATGCACTATGATAATGACACTTAGTATGATATATAATACAATCACTACATATTAATTTTGCAATGCACATCACTAGAAATTTATCTAACCTTTCCCTATCCATTTATTGTCTTTTCCATGGCAAGTAGATCTATATATACGTTTTTTCATACAAGAGGATTTAGTTGAAATATTTTTCTCCTTTTTGCACTCTTATGCTATCTTTCTTTCCTTGGATATTTGTCCCATTTTTATCATGGATAAATTAAATGAAAGCAATGGTAATTTCAATGGAGCTTGTTATTCAAAAATAGTAATTGTGTTTTGGTATTATTTCCCTAAACGTGCAAGAATTTTTGTTCTGAACACAAAACTTCTAGTACACACCAGGTGATTGCATTTTTGATGCACTTGCAATCTTACTCCACGTGTTCTATACATCAATAGAGATAAGAGAAGGAATAGTAAAACACTTTCAGGCTTGTTTGTCTTGTTGAGATACCATAGTTCTTTTGTCGATGGGAATGACATTGATTGTTGATTTTTTAGAAACATTTCACAATGCCAATGATCCCGAGGTATATTTTCATAGAATATATATTTCTTCTTCTCAATCACAAAAATATTTTGAGATTGGCTCATGGGGTGATATTTTATGTATTAAGTGGTTTTCTAGTTGGTTGTTTGTTCCAATATCTATTTGGCCATTTACAAAATGAATAAAGTACCTTTATTTAAAGAAAAGGAAGTTGGAATATGAATATAGACTATTGTTTCATGATCGAGAGTATCAATAATGTGGTCACTTTGAGCCAATTTTGTCATATAAAGAAACAATTCCTACAGAACCTTCAAGTAGTATACCTAGTGCATTCAAATATTTTCCTTTACTTGCAGCTCCTAAATTAGACATCTTGTCCATTTATATGTCACTTACAAAACAATAGTTTTATATGGTTCATGGTCTTTCTAAATATTCTCATGAATCATAACATTGCAAAAACCTTCTACAATTCTTATATTGAAAATGGTAATACACAAATTAAATGTTTGAATAGATACCTTGTACATGAGATCAATAATAAAAAATAAGTTATTGTTGATTGGAAATGGTATATCATCAATTAATTAGTCGTGTATCAACATAGTAAAATAGAAGGAGGTTATTTCACAATACAATGGTTATGTGAGCTACTTGACATAAACATTTATGCTTGGAGTACACAATAAAAAACTATTATCCTAAAATTACCAACTCATGCTTCATTGAAAATACTTTGTCTTGCTCAATTTTTTCTAGGCTCCTTGCATACACATTACCAACCATTGTTTCAAATGGATTTCAAAGGTTCTACTTGCATTCAATAAATTGAAGATAGTGCATATGCACTTGAACTAGAATGGAAAAAGGTCAGTATATGATCTGGATTTAGGAGCAGAATGAACTGATTAACAGATTGAATACAATAAACACAGAGATTTGAAGAACAAAAAAGATATCCAGTGAACAATATCTTCTATTGAATAAATGAAATAGGCTAAAACTGTAAAACTGCAGAACTAAAACACTTGCTCGAATGGTGGTAGTTATCTCTGAGAAAAGATGTGGCTGCTACGTGCATCTGTCTGATTAGAATGATCACTATGAGGCTCCAAAGGCCTTTTAAACATTACTCATGAATTCCAAAACCCTATACATCCAAAAACATAACCCTAGGAGATGAAACCCCAAAAGTTATGTGGGCCCCTATGGGTAAGTTGGTACCTCAACTTCTCAGGTTCGCAAACTTTTCACATGACCTCCATTTTAGGCACGTGATAGCCTGTTGGAAAGGTATTTTAGAGAACTATGCATTACATCATAAAACTCTGACTCTGTTTACAATTTGACTGTGGTGAGCCAAAAAAACATTGTTTAGGGCCCCAAAACAACCCTAGAAGTACAAAAATATGCGCTGACATGAAAACAAACAAAATAACCTAGATGGATTAGGTGAGAGGCCACCAGTATCTACCTGGAAGATGTGTAGGGATTCAAACAACCCTAGAAGTGTAGAACCCAAAATTACAAAGAAGTACAGAAGAACGTGTTGAACTAAAAACTGTCAAGAGGAGCCAGTTGGAATAGGTGGGTGGCCACCAATATCCACCTGGATAAGTCCTCCCCCTTAGGAAGCAATGGTGTCCATTGCGTTGAGTTCCCCCATCAAGTGAGAAAACTTCTGATGAATTTTTCCTCAGGTCAACCACTTTCCTTGGTGTAGGAGTTGCCCTGCCTTGACCACTCGATAAAGCTAGATCCTGTGTTGGTGAGTTCCCTTGACCTGTGTGTCCACTATTAGACAGTGGATTCCTTTTCCATGCAATCAAGGTTGATCTATGTTGGTGTCGGTTTTTTTGTGATCTCTAAGGTGTCCAATAATGGTGGAAAATATGGCAGAAGGAGGTCCACATTGAACACTAGGTGCAAGCCTAGGAAGGGTGGAGTGTTGAGCTCAAAATCATTGCTACCCATAGCCTTGGTGATAGTGTAAGGACCATAGAGAAGTGGGAAGAGCTTACGATGGGGCCCTGTAAGATGCTCTTTCTACAAATGTAGCCATACCTTGTCTCCAACCTAACACTGGTGTGGTACCCTGTGTTGATCATGGTGTTGCTTGTACTTAGCATTGGCTTTCTACAAAATCTCATGGACCTGTTGGAAGATTTGATGAATCCGCTCAATGAATCTCGTGGCTTTTTCGGTCTCAGACTGAACATGGGAAGAGTCTGTTTGTGTGGTTGCAAGAGGTAGTGCAACATCATCAATGGGACCCAAGGGTTGGAACCCCAACCCCACCTAAAATGGGCTATGGTTGGTGGAGCTATGGAGAGCCTTGTTGTAACTGTGTTGAACATAGGGGAGACTCTCATCCCATGTACACAGATTCTTAGAGTTGTACATGCACAGGATGTGCACAATCATCCGATTGACAAACTCTATTTGGACATCTGCTTGGGGGTGGAAAGCAGTGGAATTAGTGAGCTTGGTGTCCAATAGTGACTGGAGACTCGACCAAAATGTGTTGAGGAACCCACTATCCTGGTCGGAGATGTTGGTTTGTGGTATCCCAAAATGGACCCGTACTCGTTCAAAGAAGATCTTAGCAGTATCTGTTGTTGTGATGTTCTTATTGCAAGATGTGAGGATGGCCATCTTCGACAACTGATCAACGACCACAAATAGACAATCATTGCCTTGCTTGGTGGATGAAAATCCAAACATGTAATCCATCGAGATGGATTCCCAAGCCCTCTCAGGAGTAGGAAGAGGGGTGCATAAGCCTTGCTTCTTGATGGATGTCTTGGAAATGGCATAGGAAGTGCAAGATCTGATATACTTGTTGACGTCCTATTGAAGTTTTGGCCAATAAAAATGTTTTTATAGAATGATCACATTTTTCTCCACACCAAAATGTCTTGGCATTTGACTATAGTGGGCTTCCCAAATACGTTTTGCATGCTCTCTTGCAGGAACACATAGATGGCCCATATGGCATAACTATCTGTCTTGAATGTGAAAATCGGTTACATTCACGCATGTACCCAAGAGTTGATAGGTGGTGGAGAAGTCTGGATCATGCTGATAAAGTTGAGGCCACTCATATGCCTCATGTCCATAGGAATGGAGCACAATGGTGAGTGCAGCCATGGGAGGTCAACTGAGGTAGTGAGAGACACAATTTGTGCTCCTTGTCTTATACTTGATGTTGATATGGAACTGCTGCATGTAGGTGGAACAATTCTGATGGTGGTCATTCTGCAACTTCCCCTGTGTCTATAATAACTACAGAGGCTTGTGATTAGTGTGGATGATCATCTCCTTTCCCATAATTTAATGTTTCCATTGACGATAGGCGTGTACAATGGAACACATTTCCTTGTCATATGTGGGGTATTTCCGGACAATATCTGAGAGTGTCTCACTATGGTATGCCACCAGATGACCATGTTGAGTGAGAATTTCTCCTACAACATAATCAGATGCATCAGTCTCAATCTTGAATGGTTGTTGCAGATCATGTAAGGAGAGTACTGGAGATGAGCACAAGTGATGATTCAGATCATCAAATGCTCGTTTTTGTTCCTTCCCCCACATGAAATTTTCCCTTCCACCTCCCTTGGTCACTTGGTTGAGGGCCCATGCAATATGGGAGAATCCCAACATGAACCGTCGGTAGAAATTGACCAGTCCCAAGAAGCTCTGAAGCTCGGTTAGTATGGTCAGGGCTGGACAATCATGGATGACTTGGATCTTAGCTGGATCACCATGTACCCCATGCTCATCAGCAATGTAGCCCAAGTATTGGACCTTGTTCATGAAAAAGGATTATTTTCCCAAGTTTCCATATAGCTTATGTTGCCCCAGAGTGCTGAAAACCTATTGAATATGATGCATGTGCTCCTCCCAAGTTCTGTTGAATATGAGGATTTCATCCAAATATACCACCACAAAAGAGTTGGTGAAGGGTCTCAATACATCATCCATCAACCTCATGAAAGTGGTTGGTGAATTTGTTAATCCAAAGGGCATGACCAACCATTCGAAGAGACCTAGTGGTAGCCATACTTTAGGTCAATCTTGCTAAAGAAATTTCCCCCCTTGATTTGGTCAAGAAGGTCATCAATCCTAGAAATTGGGTATCGGTTCCTGACTGTGATTTTATTTAATGCTCTGTAATCAATGCAGAGTCTCCATATCTCATCCTTCTTCTGCACCAGTACAATCGGGCTTTTGCAAGGAGAGGAGATAGATTTGATGTGCCCCTTTTGAATAAGATCTTGGATATGATGATTGATTTCATTATTTTCCATCAGCAAGTGATGATAAACTGGTCCATTAGGTAGAGGTGCATCGGGAGTTAGATGAATTGAATGCTTGACTTGGCATTATGTTGATACCCCGGTGCGTGAGGAGAAGATGTCTCTGTACTCTTCCACGATCTCATCCACTTGATTCTGTTGCAAAGAGAGGCTCTGTGTAGAGGCTATGGAAGTGGTAGTGACCTTCTGCTTACTGTGAGCATGGATAAAAAAGAATATGAACTTCCCAGTCTGTGAAATGACCTTACTGCATTTCTTAGCAGAGATTAAAGAAATAGCGGTAGGTGGCACTACCTTTGGTATCCTGTACAATTGTCTACCTAAAGTAATAATAACATTGTGGGGTCTAGACTCATACACAACATGACACTTCCACAAATATGGTTTTCCTACAAGAACATCACAAACTTAAAGGGGAGAAATATCACACAATACCTCTTCTTTGAAAGGCTTGATGTCGTAGGGAAAATGATATTGTTGGTTGACACAAATATTTCTTCCTTGGAGAATCCAACCGATGGTGTAGGGCTGCAGGTGTGGTGTCATTGACAGGTCCATTCGCTTGACGAACTCTGCTAAGATCAAGTTCTTATGACTTACGCTATCGACAATGAAATGAATTAGATCCCCCTTTACCCACATCTGTGAGTGAAAGAGGTGTTCCCCTTCCTTTGGTTCTTCTGGTTCTCTTGGTTGGACTTTAGTGGTAGTGATAGTGGCACTGGGTTAAACATTGATAATATGCTTCTATCATTATGGACTTGAATTGGAGTCAGACTCGAACTCTAACTCTAAATCCTTCAGCTCGGCCACGAGTGACTGCTTGGAGCGGAATTCTTCAGTGTTGTTCCATGGGATTTTATGGTATTCACACCATTTTCCTGTGTCCTTCTTCATTTTCTCATTTCCCTTATTGTGTTGCGGTTTGGACTAGTTTTCCTGAGAATGACCATATTTTCTCTATCCCTTGTTGTTTGGGTTGGGGTCGCCTTTGCCCTGCTTCGGTTGTGAGGATTTTGCAGATATAAACTCTCGCCTCTTTTTCTTAAATTTCTACTCGATCTTGACAACATATCTATAAGTCGTACCCAATGAGGCGATGTCCAGAAAATCCATTTATTCTTGAATGTATCTATGCAAACAACTGTGGTATTTGAGCACCATATGTCGCTCATATTATTTGATACCCAATTTGATGCGCAAGGTATGGAAAATATTGGTGAAATCTAGTACTGTCTGGCCCCTTTCCCGATGCAAGGTGGTCCATCTAGTGTACTGGTCCTCGTACCTTCCAACATGGTAGTATTGTTCTTTAATGACATCCCAAAAGGAATCCCATGTAGGGGAAACCACGAATATTGTAGATTCCTCTATGGACCTTCTCTGACAGTAAGTATCCCACCAGTCCTTAACATGGGGGACGACCTTGAAGAGTGCAAAAGTAATATTTTCCCTATCAGAAAAATTATGGACTGAAAATTACCCTTCGTGTAGATTCAACCATTTATCTACAACATCTGCATCTATCAGTCCTTCAAATAATGGAATATCAAAATTTACATATACCTTGAAGAGGGTTGCATGGCCACTTGATGAAGGTGCTTCTCCTATGGGTAGTCACTGAAGGATCTATGCAAAGTTGTCCATCATTTCGTTCCTTTGTCATGCAATGGCTTCCTCAAGGACCATTTTAAAAGGATATCCTACTCCATCATCTTTATTTTCCTCCCCCATGGGTTGTTGTCATGATCGGCGTGACCAATATTTCAAAGGATTGATTGGTTCGAGTCCCAACTTCTTGTACCTAGATCTTATTGGGGACATGCACAAAGAAAAATAAATGAAGAGAAGACCGCTTTGATACCACTGATCTGGATTTAGGAGCAGAACAAACTGATTAACAAACTAAATACAATAAACAAAGAGATATGAAGAACAACAAATATATCCAATGAACAATATCTTCTATTGAATAAATGAAATAGGTTGAAACTGTAAGACTGCAGAACTGAAACACTTGCTCGAGTGGTGGTAGTTATCTCTGAGAAGAGATGTGGCTCCTACACACATCCGTCTGAGTAGAATGATTACAATAAGGCTCCATAGGCCTTTTTAACATTACTCATGATGCCAAAACCCTATACATAAAAAAACCTAACCCTAGGAGATGAAACGCTAAAAGTTATGTGGGCCCCTATGGGCAAGTTGGTACCTCAACTTCCTGGGGTCGTAAATTTTTCATACAACCTCCATTTTATGCGCTTCATAGCCCATTAGAAATGTATTTTTGAGAACTATGCATTACGCCACCAAAATCTGACTTCATCTACATTTTAACCATGGAGATCCAAAAAAACACTATTTAGGGCCCTAAAACGACCCTCAAAGTACAAAAAGATGTGTCGATATGAAAACATACAAAATAAGTCATTTGGATTAGGTGGGAGGCCACCAGTATCCACCTGGAAGATGTGTAGGTCTTCATACAACCCTAGAAGTGTAGAACCCACAATTACAAAGAAGTATAGAAGAACGTGTTGAACTAAAAACTATCAAGAGGAGCCAGTTGGAATAGGTGGGTGGCCACCAATATCCACTTGGATCAACATACCTACAAATGCTTGTCTAAATATGATATTTCTCAGGAAAACAAAAATGCTCTTGACCCTTTGATCAAGTAAGAAGAAATAGAATCAAGAAAACCTTTAGTATGCTATGAGACAAAGGAACAAAAGAAAATAAATAGAACAAATTTCACAATTGAATTGTATTCAAAATGTTCTTGTCACAATGCTAGAAAGCCCCTTTGTAAAAACCTTCAAAAAGTCAGTTAAAAAATTGCACCACATTAAACAAGAAATACAAAGATAATAAGAGTATATACATATGAGAGAAAAGAACTACAAAAAAAAAGAAGTAATCATAATATAGATAGAGTCAATTGAAGGAACAACTACTAATGTCTGCACAATTTGTGAATCTATGTAATTCCAAAAAGACATGTTTGACATTGATAACAATACAATA